>ML308810.1:33602-81992 GCA_005239505.1 Nicotiana paniculata | reverse complement strand
AGTAATTGCTAGTTATTATTATTGTCAGTAGAATTAGTAAAACATCACCATTTATATTAAAAAATTTTGAGAGAATTGATTAAGTAAAAATTATGTATTCTAAAGACTTGATTGATACGTAAATTCCCTGTGGGATCGACTCTGGGCATAATACCCCGGATTATATTTGCAACGCCCGTTTAGTCTTTTATTAGACATAGTTTAGCGTGATCAACGGACAACACGCCAACGAATGTGACATCATCAGGTCTCAATTCTGCCTTACACATATCAGAAAACAATTCTAATGCCTTGATGCCAAATCCGTGCATGCCATACCCCTTAATCATAATATTCCATGATGCTACATCTTTGTAATTCATCATATTAAAGATCAGTTGAGCTTCACGCATGCTTCCACATTTTGCACAGATGTCCAAAATTTCATTATCAATGTAAGTATCATTGTATTCTCTGTAATCAGCATCTTTCCTCACACCATTAACAATCATGTACGCGTGAATCTCACTACCGTGCCTTAATGCGGCTAAATCAGCACAAGCAGGAAGAGTGGTAGTGACAGTCACCAAATCCGGACGAACTCCAGCGGACAACATCCTTTTGAAAAGCCTCAACGTTCCATTGTGATCACCACATTGTTCATGCACACAAATTACCGAGTTCCAAGAAAATATATCCTTCTCCACCATAGTCTCGAAAACCTCCAAAGCTTCAGTAACACATCGACATTTACCATACATGTCAATTAGTGCATTCGAAATGGCAACACCCAAATCAAACCCCTTCTTTATCACAAACCCGTGAATCACCTACCCATTATAAACTTTCTCATAATTTGCTAGAGCAGAAAGTACACCCGTTACAGTAAACCTGTTGGGAATAACCCCATCCTCAATCGTCCACCTAAAAACCATCACAACACTACCAAACTCACCCGTTTGAGCATAGCCATTGATCGTGGCGTTCCAAAGCACAACATATTCCCTCTCCGGCAACTCCTTAAACACATCTAACGCAAAATCTACCATCCCATGCATCAAATAACTATGCAACAAAGCACTGCCAATTAACAAATCAACTTCTAACCCAAGTTTAAAAACTAACCCATGAATCTTTTCACATCTACTACATTACAACAAGCCTTAAGAACACAAGGGAAAGTGAACTTATCAGGCACGACATCTACTATCCTCATTTGGCAATAGAATTCAAAAGCTCTTTTATTCAAGTCACCGGCAATTCACCCTGCTATAATAGCATTATAAGCAATGGACTTGTTTCCCTCCTGTGAGGTTCTTGTCATTGGCACATGATTGAAGTGATACAATGCAAGTCTTGAGGTCAAAAGACTTGTAAGCAATGGATTAAAAGCTGTTTAAATATTGACCTTGTGCTTTAAATATGGACAAAGATTTCAAAAAAAAGGTTCTTTGGCTCATTTAGGATTTTAAAAAAATGATTTTTCTCAAGAAATATGAATATGGGTATGAAAAAAATTGATTTTTTATGCATATGGGTATGAAAAAAATGATCTTTTTCAAGAAATATAAATATGGGTATGAAAGTTGAGCACTACATATGCTGTACAATCAGAGGCGGACCTAGGATTTAAAGGTGACGGGGCACTGTAACAGTACCTTAACAGTGTTGTAGGCTGTAGGGTCACGTCAGAAACAATTACTCGATGGCTTTAGGCGGACTAATCACTGGTGGTTGCCTGTGGGTTTTGAAAATTGGGGAAGAAGTTGTCTGTGCGGAGAGAGAGAATTGGAGAAGAAGCTTTTGATTTAGGGATTTAACTAAAAGTAAAAGAGGTGGGTCCATTGAAAAAAACTAAAGCAAATACATTAACCAAGTAAAAGAAAAAAGGAATGGGCAGCTGGTACCTGGTAGTAGCTAAAAATATGGGCCTTTGGGCTGACCCTATTTTCCAACTAAAATATGGGCCATTGGGCTATCATATTAAATTGTCCGACTGAAAAATAAAAAGCGTGGGAAGTAACTCAGATATTTGGCATGAAAGCAGCAGCTCCTACCAGTGCCACCAAGGTGCTTCTGTGTCTGAGGGGTCCCAGAGAAACATATATCATATTTTGAAGGTATATACATATATATCGATAGTTTCTTCCGAAGTTACCGGGGCCGATGACCCCTCTCCTCTCCACGTGGGTCCACCTCTCTATACAACAACTGTTAGATCAAAACTACAAACCACCCAAAACCCAGAAAATTAAGCAAATATAAATTATTAATTTTCTCTATACCCATTTTACATCTCAAACTATTATTCTATTCTTTATTGTAATTTGTGAAAAAGAGAACTTTTGTTTTTTCGAGAAAGAACTTGAAGCTGAAACCCCTAATTTATTTTGAGAAGTAGAGAAAATCTAAGAACCAACATGTTGTAATAAATAAAGTGAGGAACAAGAATAAAAATGGATGCTGAATAATAGTACTACTTGCCAACGAAGATGTACTATTACCAACGAAGATGAATAAATATCAGAGTTTGCCAGGAATGGGTTGATAAATCTAGGAAGGGTTTGAATTGGAAGTTTTAGGAGGGTTTACAAAAGTATGAAAGAATGGTAGTATTAAATATTTTCGAGGTCAGTGAAAACTCTAATGAGAACGCCATTCTATTATGTTATTCCTAACACTTAAATATTAAATATTTATTTGTAACAAATTTTTTATTTGTGAGTACGAGTATGTAACATAAAGAATTAAATAGGTGTTTTGGACATAAAAAAAATATAATTTTTGGAAAAAAAGTTCTAGTTAAGTGAAAAAAAAAAGATATTTGGAATTCAAAATTGTATTTGAACATGCATTAAAGAGTTTAATTTTAGAAGGAAAATAATTTTTTACTTAAAAAGTGAATTTGTTGAAAACTTCAAAAAAATATCAAAAGTTTAGTCTAGATGGGAAAATTTTTTTAGGCAAACAGGTATAATCATTGAATAGTACTACAAGTGTACAAGTTTCTTTTGGGAAAAAAAAAGATCACAAACATTTCCATATTCGTTGTAAAAAGATAAAAATACACATAACCAACAAAGTAGAACACGAGATTTTAGCCTAGAGGCATAAGGAGAGGATTGCCAACATATGACACCCCTTCTAATAATTATTCATTCCTTCTTAATCAAACGACCCGTTTGGCCATAGATTTTGCCAAAACAAATTTGAGTTTTATTTGACAAACCTATATTTGGCCATAAATTTTGCCTATATTTTGGTAAAATCTCAAGTCCCAAATCCTAAATCCTAAATCCCAAATCCCAAAACTAGCTCAATAGCTGGTTTTGGGCCAAAATATCACTATTATATTTTATAAAAAATTGTCCTAAACTTTTATATTTTATAAAAGAGCCCACAATTTATTATTTTGTAACAATATTACTTCGTTTTCTTGGTCATCTGATCGCGTATCATGTAGTTCGTTATGAAAATGATAATTTTATATCAAATTTATTTATGTTCAGGATTATAGTTTGTAATAATATAATGAATGTTATTGACAATGGTATTGTTTGGTATTTGTAATAGTTTTAGAACTTGTGGGTATAAGTCATGTTACATGTTTTGCCAAAACAAATTTGGAAAATATGTTTTAAAAAAGGATGTCCAAACATATTTTCATCTTCAAACAAATTTCATCATTTTGAAATTTATGGTCAAACGCTAACTAAATCATTCAGTGTGGTGATGTTCTCCATAAGACAAGTTATGTGAGCAATAAACCATTCAATTCAAGAAGTAATTTTTAAACACTGAAAGAGGAAAACAAAGGCAAACGGTATGTCCTGAACAAATTTCTCTCTATCTCTATGTCGATCTTGAACTTGTCTAGTAGCTACTGAATTATAAAGACTTTCACACTTGTTTCGGTCAATTTAGTAAGTTCCGAATACCGGACACAGAAAAAAATCGAAAAAGAGCATAGCATCTACTTTTTGAAGTATCAACATATGCACAAGGGATCCACTCTTATAAGTATAATTCGATGCACAAGATTAACATAACACCCATTTTGAAATGGCAAAGAATGATCTCAACTTTACAAAATAAAGATTGAAACAAAAAAAATAAATAGAGAGAATACTTTGAGAACCACATCTTAACCGTTACACTTGCAAAATTCAACGTTATAAGAACAACAAGATATGGTGAGCTACTGAAAAGCTATCAATACATTCAGTGTTTTCTCTGGCACCAAATGCACAAGAACAACTAGACAGGTAACTACGAATTCTACGACTCGGGGCTAATCTGTTCATGACCTGTAGCTACTGTACCCTCCAGCACCAAATGATCCATAGCCGCCGCCGCCACCATATTGATGTCCGCCATATGAAGATGAATAGGAGTCGCTGCCTAGGTTAGAGTAAGAAGACTGCCTCAATCCTGAATCTAGTTGGCCATAACTTGCAAGGGATTCTTTATAGCTGCCCATAAATTCCTATAATGATGATTCATTCATCAGTTACATTGCAATTCGGAAAAACACTATATAAACTCCTCAATCGCATATAATTTTAAGGGCTATTATCATGCCATGATGGATTTCCATGCCAAGACAATTACTTTAGCCATGTCCGAGTCGCCTAGGCTGGAGTGGAGAGGTTCCTCAGTTAGTGCAGCCAGCCGGTTATTTTATTTCTGAAGGCTCGACATATGGTCGAGAAGGGTTGTCTGGCCTATCTTGCTTATGTGGGGGACACCATCACCGAGTCTCCGATGATTAATTTAGTGCCAGTTGTTCGAGAGTTTGCTGATGTATTTCCTTCAGACATTTCGGGCATGCCTCCGGATCGTGATATTGATTTTTGCATTGATTTAGCTCCAGGCACCCAGCCTATATCTATTCCTCTGTACCATATGGCTCCGAAAGATTTGAAGGAGTTGAAGGAGCAGCTTGAGGATTTGTTGGCTAAGGGGTTCATCAGACCGAGTCGTGGGGTGCTCCAGTTCTATTCGTGAAGAAGAAGGATGGGTCCATGCGGAGGTGTATTGATTACCGCCAGTTGAACAAGGTCACCATTAAGAACAAGTACCCTTTGCCGCGCATCGATGATTTTTTGACAAGTTGCAGGGTGCTCGGTGTTTTCTAAGATTGATTTGAGATCGGGATATCATCAGTTGAGGATTCAGGCCTCAGATGTTCCGAAGACTGCTTTTCGTACGAGGTATGGCCACTATGAGTTCCTGGTGATGTCCTTTAACTTGAATAATTCCCCAGCACCGTTTATGGACTTGATGAACAGGGTGTTCAGGCCGTATATTGATTCCTTTGTCACATTGATGACATTTTGATTTACTCACGTAGCCTAGGGGAGCACGAGTAGCATTTGAGAGTTGTGCTCCAGACTTTGCGAGAACAGAAGTTATATGTTAAGTTCTCCAAGTGTGAGTTCTGGTTGAATTCCGTGGCATTCTTGGGGCATGTGGTATCCGGAGGGGGTATCAAGGTTGATCCTCAAAAGATTGAGGCAGTTCAGAGTTGGCCGCGTCCTACTTCAGCTACATAGATCAGGAGCTTTTTGGGCCTAGCATGCTATTACCGCCGATTTGTGGAGGGGTTCTCTTCTATCGCAGCTCCATTGACTAGATTGACTCAGAAGAATGCCCCGTTTTGATGGTCCAATGAGTGTGAGGTGAGCTTTCAGAAGCTCAAGACAGCAGTGACCTCAGCACCAGTTCTGGTATTGACTTCCGGTTCGGGGATGTATACAGTGTATTGCGACACTTTGCGTGTTGGTTTGGGATATGTGTTGATGCAGGAAGGGAGAGTTATTGCTTATGCTTCGCACCAGCTGAAGGTTCATGGGAAGAATTACCCCGTGCACGATTTAGAGTTGGCGGCAATTGTTCATGCTCTTAAGATTTGGAGGCACTACTTGTATGGGGTGTCCTGTGAGGTTTATACAGACCACCGCAGCTTGCAGCACTTGTTTAAGCAGATGGAACTTAATTTGAGGCAGTGCAGATGGCTTGAGTTATTAAAGGATTATGATATCACCATTCTTTATCATCCGGGCAAGGCAAATGTGGTAGCAGATGCCTTGAGCAGGAAGGCAGAGAGTATGGGTAGTTTGGCTTACATTGCAGCAGAGGAGAGACCTCTAGCCTTGGACATTCAGTCCTTGGCTAATCTCCCGGTGAGGTTAGATCTTTCAGAGCCTCACCGAGTTTTAGCACATGTGGTTGCTCAGTCTTCGTTATTGGGAGAGATTAAGGCTCGATAATTTGATGATCCGTACTTGGCAGAGCTACGGGAGACAGTGGTTCAGGGTGGTGCCAAGGAGATTACTATTGGCAAGGATGGTGTTCTGAGACTTCAGGGCCGTTTATGTGTTCCTAATGTCGATGGCCTGAGGGAGAGGATTCTAGATGAGGCACACAGTTCTCGGTATTCTGTTCATCCTGGTGCTACGAAGATGTATCGTGATTTGAAGCAGCATTACTAGTGGAGGTGGATGAAGAAGGACATCGTGGAGTATGTGGCTAAGTGTCTTAATTGCCAACAGGTTAAATATGAGCACCAGAGTCCAGGAGGCCTACTTCAGCAGATGCCCATTCCGGAGTGGAAGTGGGAACGCATCACTATGGACTTCGTGGTTGGGTTGCCTCGGACTCTGCGGAAGGTTGACGCGGTTTGGGTCATTGTGGATAGATTGACCAAATCGGCGTATTTCATTCCAGTGGCTACTACATATACTTCTGAGAGATTGGCACATATCTACATTCAGGAGATAGTCCGGTTGCACGGTGTGCCGGTGTCCATTATATCAGATCGAGGCCCTCAGTTCACCTTACACTTCTGGAGAGCATTTCATAGTGAGATGGGTACCTAGATAGACCTCAGCACAACATTTCACCCTCAGACTGATGGCCAGTCAGAGCGTACAGTTCAGATATTGGAGGACATGCTCAGGGCATGTGTGATTGACTTCGGAGGTCAGTGGGACCAATTCTTGCCTTTGACCGAGTTTGCTTACAATAATAGTTATCAGTCCAACATCGAGATGGCTCCATTTGAGGCTTTGTATGGTCGGCGATACCGTTCTCCTATCGGGTCATTTGAGCCTGACGAGGCTAAGTTATATGTCACCGACCTGGTGATGGATGCTTTGGAGAGGGTGAAGTTGATTCAGGAGAGGCTCCGCACAGCACAGTCCAGACAGAAGAGTTACGCGGATCAGAAAGCCCGTGATGTATCATTTATGGAGGGTGATAAGGTCCTGTTGAAAGTCTTGCCAATGAAGGGTATTATGAGGTTCGGGAAGAAGGGCAAGCTGAGCCCAAGGTTTTTAGGTCCCTTCGAGGTGTTGAGGCGTGTTGGGGAGGTTGCTTATGAGCTAGCTTTACCTCCCAGTTTATTAGGAGTTCATCCGGTCTTTCATGTATCCATGCTCCGGCGGTACCACACCGACTTCTCTCACGTGGTTGATTACGAAACTATTTATTTGGATGAGTAGTTTGGCCACGAGGAGGATCCAGTTGCTGTTATTGACAGGCAGGATCGCCAGTTGAGATCCAAGAGAGTTTCTGCCGTAAAGGTCCAGTGGAGGGGCCAACCAGCCGAGGAGGCGACCTGGGAGTTCGAGGAGGACATGCGGAGCAGATATCTGCACTTATTCAGCACTTCAGGTATGATTCTAGACCCGTTCGAGGACGAACGTTTGTTTAAGAGGTGGAGAATGTAACGACCCGACCGGTAATTTTGTGTTATCGGACCCTGTTCCCCTAAATGAAACTTCTCATAGCGGCTTATTGTGATTTATGACTTGTAGGGGCGGGTGGTCCGGGATTCGAAAGTGTTTAGAGTGATATTGGAACGCTTGGTTCCTTCAGGTTGGCCTTTAAGGCCAAGTTTGACTTCAGTCAACATTTTGAGTAAATGACCTCGTAATCGAGTTTCGACGGTTCCGGTAGATTCGTATGATGATTCCGGACTTGGGCATATGTTCGGAATGGGTTTTGGATGACCCGAGAGCGTATCGGCGCCCAATATCGAAATAGAGTTTCCTTAAGTTCATATTGTGGTTTGGGACGTGTTTTTGTGTTATCGAGGTTCGAACAGAATTTCGAGACCATGAATAGTTCTGTTATGTCATTTATGACTTGCCTGCAAAATTTGGTGTCATTCCGAGTAGTATAGGTCGGTTCGGTGCATTGTTAGCGAATTCCAGAAAACTTAAAGTTCCTAAGTTTGATTCTAGGGGCTTTGAGGTGTGATTTTGAGTTTTGGCGTTGTTGTGGGTGTTCCGAAGTCTCTAGCGAGTCCGTACTATGATTTGGGACTTGTTGGTATATTTGGACGGGAGCTCGGGTGGGCCTAGGTGCCTCTCGGGCACCAAACGAGGCCAAAAACTAAATGAAATAGTTGCTGGTGCACCTGATCTGGTGTGACCGCAGGTGCGACCCCCAGGGGGGCTGCCCAGTTCTCACACGTGCGGGCCCTTTCCCGCAGATGCGGAGCCTCAGGTGCGGACTCCTGCCCGCAGGTGCGAGCCCGGGCCCTTGTCCCATTTCCGCAGGTGCGGTCCTTGAGCCGCAGGTACCGAACCACTGTAGGCAGTGTGTTCATTTAAAGCACGGGAAATACTCATTTTTCTCCATTTTTCTTCCACCATTGTCGACCTAGAGAGATTGGGAAAGGGCCAATCCATCTAGCTACTGAAAGGTAAGTAAATTCTACCCTAAAGTTGGTTAATGCATGAATTCCTAGTTGAATTTAACTACCTAATTAGTGAAAAATTAAGAATTTGGGTAATAACCTAGGGCTTTCGAGAATTTAGAGAATTACCCGTGAATTGGCTATGAAATCATATAAAAATCATATATTAACGATCCTTAGGTTATGGGTGAGTGTTTCCTTCGAGAATTTTCGGAATCCGAGCATGCGGTCCCAGGGGTGGATTTTGGGATTTCTTCAAGAATGATGAATTGACTAAATAAGTAGGAGAATTCCATGCTTTGAGTATAATTTGATATATTTGCATAACGTTTGATTAGTTTCGAGTCCTTGGGTGACGAGTTCGGAGTTTCGGGCACATTCTTGACCCGGGGAGTAGGTTCGACGCGAGGTGAGTCTCCTTTATAACCTTGTAAGAGGGAACTGTCCCCCTAGGTGATTTAAATGGCTATGTGCTAATGTTTGTGAGGGGATACATATGCACAAAGTGACGAGAGTCCGTACGTAGCGACTATTATTGTTATGTCCGGGGTAGTTAGGCCTACAGCATGCCTTGTGTTTTCCTTGAAATGAACTATATGCTTAGTGAATTAATGTTACATGCAGCTTGTTTCCCTGAGATCATGGAATTTGAGAAATTTTAAGGAATTGTTCACTGAAAAGTAATTTATAAAGAATATTGTGTGGATTGCATGTGCATGTGACCGCTTCACAATTTACATTCCGCGAGCGGAGTGTTATTTCCCCCACTCTCATGGGAGCGGGCCGTACGCCACGACGAGATTGAAAAATATATTATGGTTCGGGTCGTTCGACCCTCGGCAATGCATAGATATGATTATTATGATGGCTCAGGCCGGTTGTCCTTATCCTGTATGTGCATGCATAATTGTTAATAATTTTTTTTATGGATATTGAGTGGGCAGATATTTTAAAAAAAGAAGGAAAAATGAAGTAGTAATTGTCTATTTGCTTCCAGTATTTATTTGAATTACAGTTATCTTTAATGTGTTCTGTTGTTATCATCCTTGTATGCCTATTACTGATATCATATCTTGTTTAATCATTTGGTTGGACCTTAGTGAGTGTCAAGTCGACCTCTCGTCACTACTTCTTCGAGGTTAGGCGGGATACTCACTAGGTATATATTTGTTTATGTACTCATGCTACGCTTCTGTACTTAATTGTATAGGTTCTGAGGCTGGTGCATCTGGTTATCAGACCAGAGCTCGATTATGATCATAGTTGGACCTGACTTCACAGTGAGCTGCTTCTCCTGACGATCCTCGGCAGCACCATGGAGTTTCTTTTGCTTATTTCCCGTCTATTTCTTTCAGACAGTGGGACTGTATATTATATCTTCTGTATATTCTGTTAGTATGCCCGTAGGACTTGTGACACTAGTTCCTGGCACACACGTGGCCGTTATTATAGATTACGGGTCTGTATATATATTGGCTCACACCTCCTTATGACCGCTTTTGATTAAAACTGGCTAATTATCCTTTTCGATTCATGTTTTAAGCTTTAAAAACTTGGTATATGTTGAAATGTTTAATCAAACAAGAAAGAACCCTTAGTAAATTGAGTGTTGGCTTGCCCGACCCCGCTGTTGGGCGCCATCACGACCTGAGTTAGGATTTTGGGTCGTGACAGAAATGCCTAAACCTCCCCTAGATAAAGAATGTTGTTTGAGTTTATCTTTACAAAAATGCTAAAGAATGCATAATTTCAATGTCCGAGAGTTATGAAGTGAACCTATATCTCTAGTTAGTTGGATCTCGAAATTGTATCTTTGGAGCTCTATCGTGGAGTTAGGACTGTAGATCGAGTGCATCGATAATATTAAATTCCACTGTTGGAGGTTCCTTCTTCCAGCATCACTTATAGCTCTGAATGATGTAGCAGCTTATTTCTTTGATTTCTTCTTTGGGAAGACACCTTTGATCAAGCTTTCTCCAAAGAAGACATGGGAAGGCTTCATTGGAGCATCTATTGTCACCACCAGCCTTCTTATTCCACCTTAAACCCACACAAACCAGATGTAAACTCCACCTTAGAACAGCCCTAAAATACTCGAAAAAGCCGCGAAAATCAGCAGTAAACAGTGGAAATCAACAATCCCCTCTTTCAAAGTTAATAGTGTGGCAGTGCAAAGCATTCTTTGGAATAGGATATTCGTCGGGGAATGTGATTACCCAAAAGGTCCCGTGTACTTTTAGCTAAATCTGTGTTCCGAGGCCATGAAAGCCTCCTTTTATCTCCCCTCAATGTGCGTGCGCAGCCCGGGCGTGTAGCCGGGAAGCCGTTATGTGAGAAATTTATAAAATGATGATTTTATATTAAATATTTGAATAAAGTTGACCTTGGTCAACATTTTTGGTAAATGGAACCGGAATCGTAATTTGACGGTCCCGGAGGGTCCTTAGGAAAATATGGGACTTGGGCGTATGCCCGAAATCGAATTCCGAGGTCCCAAGTCCGAGAAATGAATTTGTGAAGAAAATTGTTTTCTGAAAAATAAAAAGGTTTTTGAAAATGAGATTTGGTGTGAAACCTGTGATACCGGGCCCGTATTATGGTTCTGGAGCCCGGAACAGGTTCAATATGTCTTATATGTGTTATCTGTAAAATTTGGTGAGAAACGAACTTAGTTTGACGTGATTCGGATCGAAAATGGGAAAATTTAGAAGTTTTGGAAGTTTAAAGGAATTTCATTGATTTTGAGGTTTAATTCGATGTTTACGATGTTATTTTGGTGTTTTGATTACTTGAATAAGTATGAAGGATGTTTTTGAGGTTGTGTGTATATTTGGTTTTAAGCCCCGAGGTCTCGGGTGAGTTTCGGGTAGGTGTTAGAGTGCAAAACACAGGAAAAATATGGTGTTTTTATTGTTGTTGCTTGTGTCCAGGGAATTACCCTATGCGAACAAACTCAAAGGAGTGCGAATGCATAGGGTTACATAGGTCTGGGGGGTTAGGGTAGCTTAAGCTTGTGTGAACGAACCAAATAGGATGCGAACGCGGAGGGTTATTTGGTAGCTACTATGCGAACGCGTAGGTAGAGTCGCGAACGCATAACATTAGTGTAATGACCCGACCGGTCGTTTTGCGCTATCGGACCCCGTTCACCTAAATAAAACTTCCCATAGCGGCTTATTATGATTTATAACTTGCGGGGACTGGTGGTCCGAGATTCGGAGGTGTTTAGAGTGCTATAGGAGCATTTGGTTCCTTAAGGTTGGCCTTTAAGGCCAAGTTTGACTTCGGTCAATATTTTTAGTAAACAACCTCAGAATCAAGTTCCGATGATTCCGGTAGCTTCGTATGATGATTCCGGACCTGGGCGTAAGTTCGGAATGGGTTTCTGATGACCCGGGAGCGTTTCAACGCCCAATATTGAATTAAGAGTTCCTTAAGTTCCTATTATGATTTGGGATGTGTTTTTGTGATATCGAGGTCCGAACTGAAGTTCGAGACCGGGAATAGTTCTGTTATGTCATTTATGACTTGCCTGCAAATTTGGTGTCATTCCGAGTATTATAGGTCATTTCGGCTCGTTGTTAGCGAAGTCTAGAAAACTTAAAGTTCCTAAGTTTTGTTCTAGGGGTTTTGAGGTGTTATTTTGAGTTTTAGCATTGTTTTGGGTGTTCCGAAGGCTCGAGCGAGTCCGTATTATGATTTGGGGCTCGTTGGTATATTTGGACAAGGGCTCGGGTGGGCCCAGGTGCCTACCGGACACCACACGAGGCCAAAAACCAGCTGCAATATCTGCTGGTGCACCTGTTCTAGTGTGATCGCAGGTGCGGTTGCCCAGTCGCAGGTGCGGGACCGCTCCTGCGGACCCAGCCTCGCAGGTGCGACCCCTAATGGTCAGGCCAATTCTCGCAGGTGCGGATAAAACTCCGCAGGAGCGGAGCCGCAGGTGCAGTCTCCACTCCGCAGGTGCTGGCCCAGACATCCTAGTCCATTTTCACAGGTGCAAGCTTTTGCTCGCATGTGCGAGATCGCAGGTGCGGTCCTCGAGCCGCAGGTGCGGAAATGTTGTTCAGACAGTGTGTTTTTATACACGGGAATTAACTCATTTCCTTATCATCTTCTTCTTCCTTGGGGAAATTTCCACCATTTTAGAGGGGAAAATGACTTGGTTATTGAAGGTAAGTAAATTCTAGTCTAACATTAGTTTCATGCATGAAATATTAGCTTAATTAACTACCTAAATTAGTGAAAATTCAAGAATGGGGTAGTAACCTAGGGCTTTCGATAATTCAAAAATTTATCCGTGAATTAGCTATGAAATCAAGTAGAAATCGTATATTATGATCCTTAGGTTATGGGTGAGTGTTTCCTTCGAGAATTTTTGGAATCCGAGCATGTGGGCCCGGGGTTGGATTTTAGAATTTCTTCAAGAATGGGAAATTTACTAAATGAGTAGGAGAATTTCCATATTTTGAGCATAAATTAATGAATTTGTATAACATTTGGCTAGTTTCGAGTCCTCGGGTGTAGAGTTCAGAGTTTCGGGCGCGTTCTTGGTCTGGAGAGTAGGTTCGACACGAGGTGAGTCTCCTTTCTAACCTTGTAAGGGGGAATTGTCCCCATAGGTAATTATAAACAATTTCATGTCCTTAATTGCGGGGGCTACGCACGCACGAAGTGACGAGAGTCCGTGCGTAGCTACTACTATGTTGTGTTGGGTAGTTCTAGGACTCACGATCATGCTTATATGTGCCTTACATGTATTTCTAAACGTATTTTGAATTGTTTATTATCCTTTATTTGGCATGAATATATTAGGAAGTTGTGGTCCATGATATATTGCTTAGGTTCTTGCCTTAGAGAATAATCTCTAATAATTCCCTAAAAATTGATAATTTTTATGTATGTATGCGGCACCGCGTCACACGTATGATTCGTGAGCGGAATAGCCCTACTATTATGTCAACCGCGTGGAATGATCGATTCGCGAGTGGGGTAATAGATGCATCTATGGTTCGAGTCGTTTGACCCTCGGCAGTGCACATTTATTTTTTTCGCGACGTTTCGACCGTACGTGTCCGGCCTATTATGTGTTGTATGATTCACTGGGAATTTGTTGTAATTATACTAACTGGTTCATGTTAATAAGGGAATTTAGTACATTATGTGTTAGTGAAATTTGACATGCAAAGGTAAATACAACTATACTTGATGATATATCTCCTTGTGATTTCTACGGCTGTTATACCTGCCTAGTTCCTATTAAATCATGTTATTTAGAAATGTTGACCCTAGTAAGTATCACGTCTACCTCTCATCACTACCTCTTCGAGGTTAGGCGGGATACTCACTAGGTACATATTTGTTTATGTACTCATTTTGCAATTCTGTACTTAATTGTACAGGTTCTGAGGCTGGTGCATCTGGTTATCAGACCGGATCTCGATTCTGATCTCCGTTGGACCCGACTTCATGGTGAGCTGCTTTTCCTGACGATCCTCGGCGGCACCTTAGAGTTTTCTTTTGCTTATTTCCCGTTTATTCATTTCAGACAGTGGGATTGTATATTATGTTTTGTATATTCTGTTAGTATGCTCGTAGGACTTGTGACACTAGTTCCTGGCACACACGTAGTTGTTATTTCGGGTACGGGTTTGTATATATACATTTTGGCTCATTCCTCATCATGACTGTTTTGATTAAAATTGGCTAATTATCCTTGTCAAATCATGTTTTAACTTTCACAAACTGAGTATATTTAAAGTGTGTTAAACTAATACGAAGGAACCTTTAGTAACTTAAGAGTCAGCTTGCCTGACCCCGCTGTTGGGCGCCATCATGACCTCATCTAGGATTCTGGGTCGTGACAACTTGGTATCAGAGCGCTAGGTTCACGTAGGTCTCACAAGTCAGGGGCAAACCTAATAGAGTCTTGTGGATCGATATGGAGACGTCTGTACTTATTTTCGCGAGGCTATAGGGTGTTAGGAAAATCACTCCTTATTTTTATTCTATCGTGCAGCCAATGGTTTACTAAATTTCGTTCTTCTATTCTCTCACAGATGGTGAGGACGCGTACATCCGATGTTCCAGATCCGGGAGGGGCGCTAACCCCGTTGTTCGCGGCCGTGGCAGAGGCTGGGGGAGGGAACCAGCCCGAGGTAGGGGACGAGGGCGTCCCTGAGCTATTCCAATCGTACCACCAGAGGACCCCATTATAGAGGACCAGGGTGAGGTGCCCCCAGCAGGTCCTGCTCTAGTAGAATTTATGATGGCGCCAGGATTCTAGGAGATCATGGGCCGTATGATGCGATTCATGGACACTATATCCCAGGCTAGTTTATTTCGAGCGTATCCTGCCACATCTCAGGCAAGAGGGAGAGCCTAGACCCCTACTGCCCAGGTTGCAGGCCAGACAACAACACTTCATCATACCCCGGGTACACTGCTCGTGGATGGAGCCCAGCCAGTAGCAGCACCACCTGAGCTCAGACCAGCTGCGGACGGTGATCCGCAGAACTTACTGGATAGATGGATCCGATTGCACCCTCCTATATTCGGGGGTGAGAAGGGCGAGCATGACCAGGACTTTATTGACAGGTGCAGGGACAGACTGCACAACATGAGGATACTGGAGTCCCATGGAGTGGACTTCACTACTTTTCAACTTGAGGGCAGGGCCCGCAGATGGTGGCAGTCCTACATCCTGGGTAGACCAGCAGGTTTCCCTACCATCACTTGGGAGCAGTTTACTCAGCTGTTCCTGGACAAGTATATTCCACCCTCCGAGAGGGAAGAGTTGCGATATCAGTTTGAGTAGCTGGAGCAGGGGCAGATGTCTATGACAGATTACGAGGCTAGGTTTTCTGAGTTGTTCTGTCATGCCCTTATGATATTGCCTACTGATGCTGAGAGAGTGCGGAGATTTGTAGCAGGGCTGCACTCAGGTATTAGGGCCAACATGGCCCGAGAGGTGGAGATGGGGACTCCCTATCAGCTTGTGGTCGAGATAGCTCGCCGGATTGAGGGTTATCATTCGAGAGGCAGAGAGCAGGGTCAGCAAGATAAGAGGGCTAGATTTTCAGGAGATTTCAAAGGTGCCCCAGCCAGGGGTAGAGGTCAGTTCGGTAGAGGCCAGTCTAGTAGGCCTCCATATTCAGCTCCTCCACCATCTCCCCGTGGTGCTCCAGTGAGGCCCTATTTCAGCGCCATGCCAGAGAGTTCCTACCTCCCACCAGCTATTCAGGGTTCCTCAGGTGAGTATTCCGGTCATCAGGGGTCTTCTATTCCTTACTTCAGTGCCATGCCGGAGAGTTCTCCCCGTCCCCTAGCTGTCCCCGGTCCATCTTCAGGGCAGTAGGACATGCCACCAGCCAGATGTTATGAGTGTGGGGACCCGGGCCATATGAGGAATACTTGTCCCAGAATTCGGGGCAAGGTCGTTCAGCAGAGCTATCAGCCTACATTTTCAGCACTGGCGATTCGTCCACCCAGAGGCGGAGGGCAGACTGGTAGAGGTCGCCCCAGAGGTGGGGGCCAGGCAGGGGGAGCTCTGCCAGCCCCTATTCATGCCAGCGGAGGTCAGCCAACTCCTGTTCATTCTGGTGGGGCTCAGTCTTCCCGTGCTCCAGCTAGATTCTATGCTATCCCAGCCAGATCAGATGCAGTGGCCTCAGACGTCGTGATCACAGGTACTATTACAGTATGTGGTAGAGAGGCATCCGTGTTATTTGATCCAGGATCCATTTATTCCTATGTTTCAGTCTTATTTTCTCATTTTCTAGATGTCCCTCGTGAGTCCTTGGGTTCTCTTATTTATGTGTCCACTCCCGTGGGCCTGTGGTTGTAGAACGGATTTGTCGGTCCTGTGTGATTTCGTTTTGTGGATTCGAGACTCGAGCAGATATCTTATTGATCGACATGGTTTATTTCGAGGTTATTTTGGGCGTGAATTGGCTATCTCCTTATCATTTTGTGCTAGATTTCCATGCCAAGACAGTTACTCTAGCCATGCCCGAGTCGCCTAGGCTGGAGTGGAGAGGTTCCTCAATTAGTACCGCCAGCCGGGTTATTTCATTCTTGAAGTCTCGACATATGGTGGAGAAGGGTTGTCTGGCCTATTTTGCTTATGTGAGGGACACCACCGCCGAGTCTTCGACAATTAATTCAGCGCCGGTGGTTTGAGAGTTTGCAGATGTATTTCCTTCGGGTCTTCCGGGCATGCCTCCGGATCGTGATACTGATTTCTGCATTGAATTAGCTTCAGACACCCAGCCTATATCTATTCCTCTGTACCGTATGACTCCGAAAGAATTGAAGGAGCAACTTGAGAAGTTGTTAGCTAAGGGGTTCATCAGGCCGAGTGTATCACCGTGGGGTGCTCCAGTTCTATTTATAAAGAAGAAGGATGGGTCTATGCGGATGTGTATTGATTACCGCCAGTTGAACAAAGTTACCATTAAGAACACATATCCTTTTCCGTGCATCGATGATTTGCTTGACCAGTTGTAGGGTGCACGTGTGTTTTCTAAGATTGATTTGAGATCAGGGTATCATCAGTTGAGGATCCGGGCTTCAGATGTTCTGAAGACTGCTTTTCGTACGAGGTATGGCCATTATGAGTTCCTAGTGATGTCCTTTGGTTTGACTAATGCTCCAGCAACATTCATGGACTTGATGAATAGGGTGTTTAGGCCGTATATTGATTCCTTTGTCATTGTTTTCATTGATGACATTTTGATTTACTCACGTAGTCTTGGGGAGCACGAGCAGCATCTAAGAATTGTGCTCCAGACTTTGCGAGAACACAAGCTATATGCTAAGTTCTCCAAGTGTGAGTTCTCGTTGGACTCCGTGGAATTCTTGGGGCATGTGGTATCCGGAGAGGGTATCAAGTTTGATCCTCAGAAGATTGAGGCGGTTCAGAGTTGGTCGCGTCCTACTTCAGCTACAGAGATCAGGAGCTTCTTGGGCCTAGCCGACTATTATCGCTGATTTGTGGAGGGGTTCTCTTCTATTGCAGCTCTATTGACTAGATTGACTCAGAAGAATGCCCCGTTTCGATGGTCTGATGAGTGTGAGGAGAGCTTTCAGAAGCTCAAGACGGCATTGACCTCAACACCAGTTTTAGTATTGCCTTCCGGTTCTGGGATGTATACAGTATATTGCGACGCTTCGCGCGTTGGCTTGGGGTGTGTATTGATGCAGGAGGCGAGAGTTATTTCTTATGATTCGCGCCAGTTGAAGGTTCATGAGAAGAATTACCCTGTGCACGATTTGGAGTTAGCGGCGATTGTTCATGCTCTTAAGATTTGGAGGTACTACTTGTATGAAGTGTCCTGTGAGTTTTATACAGACCACCGTAGCTTGCAGCACTTGTTCAAGCAAAAGGATCTTAATTTGAGGCAGCGCAGGTGGCTTGAGTTGTTGAAGGATTATGATATCACCATTCTTTATCACCTGGGCAAGGCAAACATGGTAGTAGATGCTTTGAGCAGGAAGGCGGAGAGTATGGGTAGCTTGGCTTATATTACAGCAGAGGAGAGACCTCTAGCCTTGGACATTCAGTCCTTGGCTAATCGCCTGGTGAGATTAGAACTTTCAGATGGCACCGACCTGGTGACGGATGTTGTTCTCCTATCGGGTGGTTTGAGCCTGGCGAGGCTAAGTTATATGGCACCGACCTGGTGACGGATGCTTTGGAGAAAATGACGTTGATTCAGGATAGGCTCCACACAGGACAATCTAGACAGAAGAGTTACGCGGATCAGAGGGCGCGTGATGTATCATTTATGGAGGGAGATAGGGTCCTGTTGAAAGTCTCGCCTATGAAGGGCATTATTAGGTTTGGGAAGAAAGGCAAGCTGAGCCCGAGGTTTATAGGTCCCTTCTAAGTGTTGAGGCGAGTTGGGGAGGTTGCTTATGAGCTGACCTTACCTCCCAGTTTATCAGGAGTTCATCCAGTTTTTCATGTATCCATGCTCCGGAAGTACCACGACGAATTCTATCACGTGGTTGATTTCAGCACTCTTCAGTTGGATGAGAGGTGGGGCTACGAGGAGGAGCCAGTTGCTATTATTGATAGACAGGACCGCCAGTTGAGGTCCAAGATAGTTTCTGCCGTAAAGGTCCAGTGGAAGGGCCAACTAGTCAAGAAGGAGACCTGGGAGTCCGAGGAGGACATGCGGAGCAGATACCCACACTTATTCAGCACTCCAGGTATGATTCTAGACCCGTTCGAGGACGGACGTTTGTTTAAGAGGTGGAGAATGTAACGACCCGATCAGTCATTTTGCGTTATCGGACCCCGATCCCCTAAATAAAACTTCCCATAGCGGCTTATTATGATTTATGACTTGCGGGGACTGGTGGTCCGGGATTCGGAGGTGTTTAGAGTGTTATAGGAGCATTTGGTTCCTTAAGGTTGGCCTTTAAGGCCAAGTTTGACTTTGATCAACATTTTTAATAAATAACCTCGAAATCGAGTTCCGACGATTTCGGTAGTTTTATATGATGATTCCGGACCTGGGCGTATGTTCGGAATGGGTTTCTGATGACCCGGAAGTGTTTCGCTGCCCAATATTGAATTAATAGTTCCTTAAGTTCATATTATGGTTTGGGACGTGTTTTGTGATATCGAGGTCCGAACGGAATTCCGAGATCGGGAATAGTTCCATTATGTCATTTATGACTTGCTTGCAAAATTTGGTGTCTTTCTGAGTAGTATAGGTCGTTTCGGCGCGTTGTTAACGAAGTCTTGAAAACATAAAGTTCCTAAGTGTGGTTCTAGGGGTTTTGAGGTGTGATTTTGGGTTTTAGCGTTGTTTTGGGTGTTCTGAAGGCTCGAGCAAGTCTGTATTATGATTTGGGACTCGTTGGTATATTTGGACGAGGGCTCGGGTGGGCCCAGGTGCCTCTCGGACACCACACGACGCCAAAAACTAACTGCAATAGCTGCTGGTGCACCTGTTCTGGTGTGACCGCAGGTGCGACCCCCACTGGTCAGGCCAATTCGCGCAGGTGCGGATAAAACTCCGCAGGAGCGAAGCCGCAGGTGCGGTCTCTACTCCGCAGGTGCGGGCCCAGGCATCCTAGTCCATTTTCGCAGGTGCGAGCTTTTGCTCGCAGGTGCGGTCCTCGAGCCGTAGGTGCGGAAACGCAGTTCAGAGTGTGTGTTTATACACGGGAATTAACTCATTTCCTTATCATCTTCTTCTTCCATCGGGTGATTTCCACCATTTTAGAGGGGCAAACGACCTGGTTATTGAAGGTAAGTAAATTCTACTCTAACATTAGCTTCATGCATGAAATACTAGCTTAATTAACTACCTAAATTAGTGGAAATTGAAGAATGGGGTAGTAACCTAGGGCTTTCGATAATTCGAAAATTTATCCGTGAATTAGCTATGAAATCAAGTAGAAATCGTATATTATGATCCTTAGGCTATGGGTGAGTGTTTCCTTCGAGAATTTTTGGAATCCGAGCATGTGGGCTCGGGGTTGGATTTTAGAATTTCTTAAAGAATGGGAAATTTACTAAATGAGTAGGAGAATTTCCATATTTTGAGCATAAATTAATGAATTTGTATAACATTTGGATAGTTTCGAGTCCTCGGGTGTAGAGTTCGGAGTTTCGGGCGCGTTCTTGGTCCGGAGAGTAGGTTTTACACGAGGTGAGTCTCCTTTCTAACCTTGTAAGGGGGAATTTTCCCCATAGGTGATTATAAACAGTTGGATGTCCTTAATTGCGGAGGCTACGCACACACGAAGTGACGAGAGTCCGTGCGTAGCTACTGCTATATTGTGTTGGGAAGTTCTAGGACTCACGAGCATGCTTATATGTGCCTTACATTTATTCCTAAATGTATTTTGAATTGTTTATTATCCTTTATTTGGCATGAATATATTAGGAAGTTGTGGTCCATGATATATTTCTTAGGTTCTTGCCTTAAAGAATAATCTCTTATAATTCCCTCAAAATTGATAATTTTTATGTATGTATGCGGCACTGCGTCACACGTATGATTCATGAGCGGAATAGCCTTACTATTATGTCAACCGTGTCGCATGATCGATTCGCGAGTGGGGTAATAGATGCATCTATGATTCGAGCCATTCGACCCTCGACAGTGCACATTTATTTTTTTCGCGACGTTTCGGCCGTACGTGTCCGGCCTATTATGTGATGTATGATTCATTGGGAATTTGTTGTAATTAACAAACTGGTTAATGTTAATAAAGGAATTTAGTACATTATGTGATAGTTAAATTTTACATGCAAAGGTAAATACAATTATACTTGATGATATATCTCCTTTTAATTTCTACGACTGTTATGCCTGCCAAGTTCCTATTAAATCATGTTATTTAGAAATGTTGACCCTAGTAAGTATCACGTCTACCTCTCGTCACTACCTCTTCGAGGTTAGGAGGGATACTCACTGGGTACATATTTGTTTATGTACTCATGTTGCACTTCTGTACTTAATTGTACAGGTTCTGAGGCTGGTGCATCTGGTTATCAGACCGGATCTCGATTCTGATCTCCATTGGACCCGACTTCACGGTGAGCTTCTTCTCCTGACGATCCTCGGTGGCACCTTGGAGTTTTCTTTTGCTTATTTCTCGTCTATTCATTTCAGACAGTGGGATTGTATATTATATTTTGTATATTCTGTTAGTATGCCCGTAGGACTTGTGACACTAGTTCCCGACACACACATAGTTGTTATTTTGGTGTACGGGTTTGTATATATACATTTTGGCCCATTCCTCATCATGACTGCTTTGATTAAAATTGGCTAATTATCCTTGTCAAATCATGTTTTAACTTTCACAAACTGAGTATATTTAAAGTGTTTTAAACTAATAAGAAGGAACCTTTAGTAACTTAAGAGTCGGCTTGTCTGACCCCGCGGTTGGGCGCCATCACGACCTCAACTAAGATTCTGGGTCGTGACAATTAGCGTGGGCCTGGGGGACTGGGTGTAAAATACGCTGTGCGAATGCGGCCCCACAAGTGCGAACGCATATGTCTGTGTAACCAAGCCTCCACGAACGTGGCCTGGGGCCCGCGAACGCGGAGAAGAAATTCGTCCAGCTATTTTAAATGTCCAAAATCAGAATATATAGGGGATTTCCACCATTTTCATAAAACTCTTCTTCTCCAAAGCTCTTAGGTGATTTTTGAAGCATTTCCTCACCATAACCTCTTAGGTAAGTGATCTTTAACTTGTTTCCTTCCATTATCCTTAAACACCCACTAGATTTTAGGCCTAAAAACATGGAAATTAAGGTATAAAATTGGGGTTTTGGGTAGAGTTAGGGCTTTTTGATTATTTGGGAATTTGACCTCGTTTTGGGGTCGGATTTCAAAACAAATTGTATATTCGGGCTCGTGGGTGAATGGGTGATCGGGTTTTGGTCCGAACCTCATGTTTGGACCAAGCGGGCCTGAGGTCGATTTTTGGAATTTTGGGAAGAATGTTGGGAATTCTATAATTAAGCCTTTGAATTGAATTTTTTAGCATTTATTGATGTTATTGGGTCGATTATGTCTAGATACGATTGATTTGGAGTCGGATTCGAAAGGAAAAGCGGTGCTTGAGGCTTGATTTTGATCTTCGGAATCGAGGTAAGTGTTTGGCCTAACCTTATCTTGAGGGAATAGGTATTGAGTCCTAATTACTACATTTTTTCTCCATGTTCAATGTATAGGTGAGGTGACGAGTACCTATATGTTGTTGTCAAGCATGACCGTGAGTCGGATAGTTGCAATTATATGATATTTATTGGCTTTTATTGTGTTTATGGGTTTAATATCAATTTGATAGGTATTCATTTGGTGGAAATTCTTAGTTATTGGTATTGTTGAGTAGTTGATCGGTTGAGGAACTTTATGTTTGATTATACACTTGTGTAGGATTGGTTATAGTTTTGTCCCTTGCCGGTACGGTATTATTCATGTTGATTCTTTCCGTGTATTTTAGGTTTCTTATTGTTGATTTTCATGCCAACTGTTTCTTTTATGTTGTTATGCACGAGGGGGAATTCCGTGCCATATCTTATGTTGTTATGCATGAGGGGACATTCCGTGCCATATCTTATGTTGTTATGCACGAGAGGACATTCCGTGCCATGTTATGTTGTTTTTGCACGAGGGGACATTCCGTGCTGTGTTTATTATTGTTATGCACGAGGGGACATTCCGTGCCGTGTTGATGATATATATATATGCACGAGGGGAAATTCCATGCCGTTATTGTGATGTTTTATGCACGAGGGGACATTCCGTGCCATGTTTATGTTGTTTATGCATGAGGGGACATTCCGTGCCATATTTTATATTGTTATGCACGATGGGACATTCCGTGCCGTGATATGATATATTATGCACGAGGGGACATGCCGTGCCATTTCTTTTCACTTGTTTATTCTGTGTTGTTAATTATCGTTGTTGTTTTTGGATATTTAGACTATTTCCTCGTTCCATCATATCAGTGATTGTTACCCCTTTCCCCCAACATGTTCTCCCTGTTATTGTACTTAACTGTTATTCCTTGTTGTTATTTACTGTTATATTTATTTAAACTGCACATGTGATAGTATTTGTCGTGTCCTAGCCTCGTTACTACTTTGCCGAGGTTAGGCTCGGCACTTACTCAGGACATGGGGTCGGTTGTACTGATGCTACACCTGCACTTCTTTATGTTGTGCAGATCCCAGTACCGGACCAAGTGGACACTGCGAGGAGGCTTCCTTCAGTCCACCAGGCGACACTGAGGTAGTCCTACAGGCGTTCGCAGGCCTTGGCGTCACCTCCTATCTTACTTCTTTTCCTGTCTTTTCGTATTTCCGAGACAGTGGAACTTTGTTTATTTAGACCTTTGTTTGTAGTTAATCATAGACAGTACGTGAAGTTGTGATATCCAATTCTGGGTGCTGTTATTAAGGATTTTTGTAATACTGTTTAATTAAGCTGTTAGACTTCACCTTTTTCACATTTCTTATTTCTATTTGATCTTGTATATCACTTTTTAAATGCTAAATAACAAAGGAATAAATTAGAATAACCAGTAACGTTGGCTTGTCTAGCGGGTTCAACGTCAAACGCCATCGCGGTCCCGACAGTGGGATTTTGGGTCGTGACAAGTTGGTATCAAAGCTCTAGGTTGCTTAGGTCACACAATTCACGGACAAACTTGGTAGAGTCTGAGGGATCGGTACGGAGACGTATGTACTTATCCCAAAGGCTGAAAAGTTAGGAAATAACTTCACATGTTTTCTTCTAGTCGTGCGATTTGAGTTCTAAATACTAACTGAGTTTCTATTCTATTCTCTCGCAGATGGCGAGAATGCGTGCTTCCTCATCTACCGATCAGCAGTCCGATCCTCCCGTTGCAGCTCCTATTAGAGGTCGAGGCCGTGCTAGAGGCTGAGGCTGAGCCAGGGCTCAGCCCAGAGCAGCAGCCCCAGTAGAGGATCCTCAGGTGGAGGTTGTTGAGGATATTCCCACCCGGGCAGTTCTAGTCGGACCAGCTCAGGTCCCAGAGGGGTTCATTGCCACCCCGGTTCTTCAGGACACTCTGGTCTGCTTAGTGGGTCGTATGGAAAGCGTGGCTCAGGCCGGTCTTCTTCCTACTACACCAGCCGTCTCTCAGGCTGGGGGAGGGACCCAGACTCCTGATACCCGCACACCAGAGCAGCTAGCTCCTCAGTTCCAGACTCCAGCACCTCAGACAGCTGGAGTAGCTCAGCCAGGGATTGTGGCACCGGCAGTTGAGAGAGCAGCAATGTCAGAATATGCTCTATGGAGATTAGATCAGTTCACCAAGTTATTTCCTACTACTTTTACTGGTGCACCATCAGAGGATCCCCAGGATTACTTGGACAGTTGCTATGAGGTTCTTCAGAACATGGGTATCGTGGAGTCCTATGGAGTTGATTTTGCTACATGCCGTCTTTCTGGTTCCGCCAAGACTTGGTGGAGGGATTATTTCTTGACCAGGCCAGTTGGATCTTCGCCTTTGTCTTGGGCTCAGTTTTCCGAGTTGTTCTTGGAGAAGTTTCTACCAGTTACCCAGAGAGAGGATCTTCGGAGGCAGTTTGAGCATCTCCAGCAGGGCTCTATGACAGTCACCCAGTATGAGACCTGGTTTATCACTTTGGCCCGACATGCTATCATGATACTCCCCACCGATTGAGAGAGGGTGAGAGGCTTATTGACGAACTAGCTCAGCCTATTAGACTCCAGATGGCCAGAGAGACATGTACTGATATTTCATTTCAGGAGGCGGCCAATGTGGCCAGGCGGATTGAGATGGTCTTATCACAGGGCAGTGGTCAGGGGTCTGACAAGAGACCTCGCCATTTTGGTCGATTCAGTGGTGCCTCATCTGGAGGCAGAGATTCCTTTGGTAGAGTTCATACTCTTAGACCATTCCAGTCGGCACTTCAGGTATCCCGCAGTGCACCATCAGCTCCTATCAGTGCACCGCCACTTCAGAGCTTCCAGGGTGGTTATTCTGGTCGACAGGGACAGTTTCAGGGTCAGCAGTCGCAGCAGTAGAGGTCTTGCTATACTTGCGGTGGTATGGGGCACATTTCCAGGTTTTGCCCTCGAGCTACTAGTAGTTCTCAGTATCAGGGTTCTCGTGCTATGATTCCTGCACCAGGTGCACCCCCTCCCCCTCAGCCAGCTAGGAGTGGAGGTCGAGGTGCCAGAGGTGGAGGCCAGTCCGTTAGAGGTGGAGGGCAGGCTATGAGAGGTAGATTTTAGCCCGCAGTGGGTAGACCCAGAGATGTTCAGGTTGGAGGGGCTCCGCCCCGATGCTATGCTATTCCTGCCATGCCTGAGGCCGAGGCCTCTGATGCAATCATTAGAGGTATGGTTTCAGTTGGCAGCAGAGATGCTTTGGTTTTATTTGATCCGGGTTCTACATTCTCCTATGTGTCTTCATATTTTGCTCCTTATCTGAGTATGCCCCGTGATTCCCTGAGTACTTCTGTATATGTGTCTACACCTGTGGGTGATTCTATTATGGTAGATCGAGTCTATCATTCATGCATAGTGGTAATTGGTGGTCTGGAGACTCAGGTAGATCTCTTGCTTCTTGATATGGTCGACTTCGATGTTATCTTGGGGATGGATTGGCTATCTCCCTACCATGATATTCTAGACTGTCATGCCAAGACAGTGACCTTGGCCTTGCCAGGATTACCTCGTTTGGAGTGGAGAGAGACTCCTAGTCATTCTTCCGGTAGATTTATTTCATATATAAAGGCTCAGCGCATGGTCGAGAAGGGTTGTTTGGCATATTTGGCCTATCTTTGTGATTCTAGTGCTGAGGTTCCTTCTATGGAGTTTGTGCCCGTGGTTAGTGAGTTTCAAGACGTATTCCTTGCTGACCTTCCGGTTATGCCACCCGACAGGGATATTGACTTTTGTATTGAGGTGGCTCCGGGCACTCAGCCCATTTCTACCCCGCCGTATCGTATGGCCCCGCGAGAGCTGAAGGAGTTGAAGGATCAGTTGTAGGATTTGTTGGATAAAGGCTTCATCAGGCCTAGTGTTTCTCCTTGGGGTGCCCCAGTGTTGTTTGTTAAGAAGAAAGATGGTTCGATGAGGATGTGTATTGACTACCGGTAATTGAACAAGGTTACTATCAAGAATAAGTATCCTTTGCCGAGGATTGATGATTTATTCGACCAGATTCAAGGTGCCACAGTGTTTTCCAATATTGACTTGACATCTGGATACCATCATTTGAGGATTAGGGCATTCGATGTCCCTAAGACAGCCTTTCGCACTCGGTATGGGCATTACGAGTTCTTGGTGATGTCATTTGGGTTGACAAATGCCCCAGCTGCTTTCATGGATTTGATGAACCGAGTGTTCAGGCCTTATTTGGATTCATTCGTGATTGTTTTCATTGATGATATTTTGATTTACTCCCGCAGCCGAGAGGAGCATGAGCAGCACCTTCGAGTCGTCCTCCAAACTCTGAAGGATAGTCAGTTGTATGCCAAATTTTCAAAGTGTGAGTTCTGGTTGAGTTCAGTTGCATTTCTGGGTCATGTGGTGTCAGTAGAGGGTATTCAGGTGGATCCTAAGAAGGTTTCAGCAGTCAGAGATTGGCCTAGACCCACCTCTGCTACAGAGATTCGGAGCTTCTTGGGCTTAGCAGGTTATTATCGTCGATTTGTGGAGGGCTTTTCATCTATTACAACCCTGATGACCAGGTTGATTCAAAAGAGTGCCCAGTTCAGGTGGTCTGATGAGTGTGAGGCGAGCTTTCAGAAGCTCAAGACAACCCTGACCACGACACCGTTGTTAGTTTTGCCCACGGGTTCATGGCCTTATACCGTGTATTGTGATGCTTCACGGGTGGGACTTGGTGCAGTGTTGATGCAAGATGGCAAGGTTATAGCCTATGCTTCTCGTCAGTTGAAGGTTCATGAGAAGAACTATCCATTTCATGATTTGGAGTTAGCAGCTATTGTTCATGCGTTGAAGATTTGGAGGCACTATCTGTATGGTGTGTCATGTGAAGTGTTCACAGATCATAAGAGTTTGCGGTATCTGTTCAAGCAGAAAGAGCTGAATATGAGGCAGAGAAAATGGTTAGAGTTGTTGAAAGATTATGACATTACCATTCTGTATCATCCGGGAAAGGCCAATGTGGTGGCCGATGCTTTGAGCCGGAAGTCAGCTAGCATAGGTAGTCTTGCTTATATACAGGGCGGGGAGCGACTGCTTGCTTTAGATGTTCAGGCCTTGGCCAATCGATTCATGAGATTGGATGTTTTAGAGACTGGCAGTGTTTTGGCTTATATTGTGGCCCGTTCTTCATTGTTTGACTATATTCGGGACCGGCAGTATGATGATCCTCACTTATGTGTTCTTAAAGATACGGTCCGGCACGGAGGTTCCAAGCATGTTACAGTTGATGGTGATGGAGTCTTGAGGATGCAGGACCGTATTTGTGTGCCTAATGTTGATGGTAATCATGAGTTGATATTGCAGGAGGCCCATAGTTCCCGGTATTCCATTCATCGGGGCGCCACAAAGATGTACCAAGACTTGCGGCAGCATTATTGGTGGCGGAGGATGAAGAAGGATATTTTAGCATATGTAGCTCGGTGCTTGAACTGTCAGCAGGTTAAGTACGAACACCAGAAACCCAGTGGTTTGATGCAGCAGATTGAGCTTCCCGAGTGGAAGTGGGAGCGTATTACCATGTATTTCGTAGTTGGGATCCCACGGACTCAGAGGATGTTTGATGCGGTGTGGGTCATCATGGATAGGCTGACCAAGTCAGCACACTTCATTCCTGTATCAGTTTCATATTCTTCGGAGAAGTTGGCAAAAATCTACATCAGGGAGATTGTTCGCTTGCATGGTGTACCCGTGTCCATTATTTCTAACCGAGGTACTCAGTTTACTTCCCATTTCTGGAGAGTATTTCAGTGTGAGTTGGGCACACGAGTTGATTTGAGCACAACATTTCATCCTCAGACGGACGGACAGTCCGAGCGTACCATTCAGATCTTGGAGGATATGTTGCGAGCATGTGTCATTGACTTTGGAGGTTCATGAGACCAGCTTTTGCCTTTAGCTGAGTTTTCCTACAACAAAAACTATCAGTCGAGCATTCAGATCGCTTCTTATGAGGCATTGTATGTTAGGCGATGTCGGTCATCAGTTGGGTGGTTCGAGCCTGGAAAGTCTAGATTGTTGGGTTCAGAGTTAGTTCAGGATGCCTTGGACAAGGTGAAGATCATTCAGGATAGACTTCGCACAGCTCAGTCCAGGCAAAAGAGTTATGCGGATCACAGAGTTCGTGATTGGGCATTCATGATAGGAGACCGGGTATTTCTTCGAGTGTCGCCTATGAAAGGCGTGATGAGGTTCGAAAAGAAGGGCAAGTTGAGCCCTAGGTACACTGGTCCATTTGAGATTCTGGATAACGTAAGTGTCACGACCCCAAATCCTAACAGGCCGTGATGGCTCCTATCGTGGACCTAGGCTAGCCAACCATCACCTTACTACGCATTTGTTCAATTATAAAATCACAATTTAATAATAAGCAGCAACCATAGCATAGAATAATGTAATTTAAGTCTTAGCGTCCCAATAATAGTCTAACAACTCTAAGCAACACCTTCCAAGATTGGAGTCAATAGTCATGAGCATATAAGAATAAATAAATCTAACTCTGCTAAAACTATAATATATGTCTCTGAATCAAACGCTAAAACTAAATAAGGAAGGGAAATGGAGAAGTTGTGGACATTGGGCAGCTACCTCGAAATCCCGTGAACTGATGCTACGAGCAAGGACAACTACTGCTCCGGATCGTCACCTGAATCTATGCACAGAGGCACAGGGAGTAATGATGAGTACGCCAACTCAGTAGTAATGAAAATAAATCACAGCTTGAGAATGATAAAACACACAGTACAGATACACAATTTCACAAACCAGTAAAACACCAAGTCACCATGTAGTATTCGTCAAATAATAAGTTCGAAATCAGTTTCCAAAAATCCTTTGAAACAAGTGTAATATCTGTATACGTCAGTAAAACTCTCAGTAAAAATCAGTTTGAAAACGAAGTAAATCATAGTTCGAAAACTTACTAAAATCATCATAAATCTGCCCCTCGGGCCAAAATCATTTCTTGTAACAGTTGCCTCTCAGGCATTCTCTCAATCACTCAGTATCAATCATCGCTCAGTATCAATCATCACTTAGTATCAGCCCCGCGGGCAATAAGCATCACTCAATAGGTACCTGCGCTCACTGGGGGTGTGTACAAACTCCAGAGGGGCTCCTACAGCCCAAGCGCTATAACAACATAAGGCATGAAAGCCTCCTCACAATATAGGCCTGAAAGCCTCCCTCATATGAGGCCTGAAAGCCTCCTCACCTCTCATATAAGTCCTGAAAGCCTCACTCAGTCATACACTCCCAATTTTCCCTTAGGCCATAAACATACCGGGTTCTCGACCAAAAACAGTGTTTTATTTTTCAATAAATAGTATCAAATACTCTGAGTGTCAGAACAATTTATCAGGGAAAGACTGAGTCAAAAAATCATAACATATCGGTGAGAAAAATATAGTAAACACAACCCCCAAGGGGAAAACAGATCGGCACTAGGCCCCAAACACGACTTACAACCCAAATCATATCATAATAAAATAATACTAATTAAGAATAGGCTTAAAAGTTGGTTTAGCAACTCAATAGTTGCCTAAATAGGAAGATATTTCCAAAGTTTCAAACTTTGCATTTCAAAACCCGTGAAAGGGTGCATAGTCCGGGGTTTCATACCCTCAGGACACGATTTAAAGACATTACTTACCTCAAAACTAGCCCGGAAACTATTTTGCAACACGTTTGACTCTCGTATCAACTTCTAAAGGATCCAAATCTATCAAGTTCAGATTTTTATCATCAATTTATGCTTAAGGAATAATTTCCAATCGAAAAATATCAAATTTAGCTCAAAACCCGAATTTGGTCAAAATCCGACCCACGGCCCCGCATCCCGAAACTCAGAATTTTTTATACAAATATGTTCTTCATCATGTCACGAGTTTGTACATATAAAGAACGCTAAAATCGGAGTCCGTTTGACCCCTCAAATCGACTCCTAAATGTCTCATAATCTCAAGCCCTAAGCCCACCTTTTTCTACTGATTTTCACGAATTAAATGCTGAGGTTGTGTTCTATAATTACCCATAAACGAGTTTTAATGATCAAAACACTTACCTCTATGAAGAACACTGATTTTACCTCTTCAAAAACCGCCCCCAAAGCTCTTTGTCCGTACAAAAATGGTGTAAAAAGGGTTTAAGTCGCGGAGGGTTTATTTTATAACAGCCCAGTGATTTACTCTCCGCGATCGCGGCTTTCCCTCACGTGATCGTGATGCCTTGGTTCCTTACTCACGCGATCGCACACCATATCACGCGGTCGCGATGACCACTGACCTCTGCTCCCCCACGCGTCAGGTTTGCTCTACGCGATCGCGACCTAGCTCACGCGATCGCACTTCACCTTCTTCCAAACCTACGCGATCGCACTTCGATACACGCGATCGTGATGCACAATTTTTCCTGGACCTCATAGTGTTCTACACGATCGCATCCTTTGCCATGCGATCGCGATGCACAAATCCCAGCTGCACAAAAACCAGAAAACCAGCAATTCTCTAAGTCCAAAAATGCCTGTTAACCACCCGAAATCAATACCGAACCCCTCGAGACCCCAACCAAACTTACCAACATATCCCATAACATCATTCAAACTTAGTTTCACTCTCAAAACACCAAAAGTAACATCAAAACACCAAATTTACATCGGATTCAAGCCTAAGAACTTTGAAATTTCTAAAATCCACCAATGATGCCGAAACCATCCAAAACAACTCCGATTGACCTGAAATTTTGCAGACACATCCAAAATGACATTACGAACCTATTCCAACTGTCCAAATTCCATTCCAGCCCCGATATCCTATTTTCCACTGCCGACCGGAAATTACTAACTTTCACCAATTCAAGCTTAATTCTACACCGGACATCACAAAATTATTCTGAATACACTCCTAAGTCCCAAATCAATTAACGAAGCTATCCGAGCTATAAAATCAGCATTCCGAGGTTATTTACCAATAAGTCAACTCTCAGTTGACTTTTTCCCATTTTAAGGTTATTTTTAAAGGCTAAATGACTGAACTCTTACTACAACCATTCGATTTCAAGCATATAAACTCTAACACATCAATAATAGAATAACCAACCTATGACAAGTCAATAACAGCAATTATAATGCAGGTTCTTCGTAACGACGGACCGGGTCGTTACAGTAGGAGAGGTGGCCTACAGACTTGACTTGCCACCTAGTTTATTGGCCGTGCATCCTGTGTTTCACGTATCTATGCTTCGGAGGTATATCGCCAATCCATCTCATGTACTTGACTTCAATGGTGTCCAGTTGGACAAGGATTTGACTTACGAGGAGGAGCCGGTAGCCGTATTAGCTCGGTAAGTTCGCCAGTTGAGATCGAAGAGTTATCCTTCAGTTCGTGTTCAGTGGAGAGGTCAGCCTGTTAAGGTAGATACCTGGGATTCCGAATCCGATATGCGGAGCCGATATCCCCATCTTTTCCCTGTTTTCAGGTATCTTTCTATGCCTGTTCGAGGACGAACGTTTGTTTTAGAGGTGGAGATTATGATGACCCAAAAGGTCATCCCGTGTAATTTTAGCTAAATATGTGTTCTCGAGGCCATCAAAGCCTCCTTTTATCTCCCCTAGATGTGCGTGCGCAGCCCGGGCTCGTAGCCAGAAAGCTGTTATGTGGGAAATTGATAAAATGATGATTTTATAATAAATATTTCAATAAAGTTGACCTTGGTCAAAATTTTTATTAAACGAACCCGGACCCATGATTTGACGGTCACGAAGGGTCCGTAGGAAAATATGGGACTTGGGCGTATGCCTGAAATCGAATTCCGAGTTTCCAAGTCCGAGAAATGAATTTTTGAAGAAAATTATTTTCTGAAAAATATAAAGGTTTTTGAAAATGAGATTTGGTGTGAAATCTGTGATACCGGGCCCGTATTATAGTTCAAGAGCCCGGATAGGTTCAATATGTCTTATATGTGTTATCTGTGAAATTTGGTGGGAAACGGACTTAGTTTGACGTGATTCGGATCGAAAATGGAAAATTTAGAAGTTTTGGAAGTTTAAAGGAATTTCGTTGATTTTTAGGTTTAATTCGATGTTTATGATGTTATTTTGGTGTTTTGATTACTTGAATAAGTCTGTAGGATGTTTTTGAGGTTGTGTGTATATTTGGTTTTGAGCTCCGAGGGCTCGGGTAAGTTTCGTGTAGGTGTCGGAGTGCAAAACGTAGGAAAAATCTGGTGTTTTTATTGATGTTGCTGGTATCCAAGAATTACCCTATGCGAACACACTCAAGGGAGTGCAAACGCACAGGGTTACAGAGGTTTGGGGGGTCAGGGTAGCTTAAGCTTGTGCAAACGCACCAAATAGGATGCGAACGCAAAGGGTTATTTGGTAACTACTGTGCAAACGCGTAGGTAGAGTCGCGGACACACAACATTAGCGTGGGCCTGGGGGGCTGGGTGTAAAATACCCTGTGCAAACACGGCCCCACGACCGTGAACGCATAGTTCTGTGTAACCAAGCCTCCGCGAACGCGTCCTGGGGCCCGCGAATGCGGAGAAGAAATTCGTCCAGCTATTTTAAATGTCCAAAAACAGAATGTATACGGGATTTTCCACCATTTTCATAAAACTCTTCTTCTCCAAAGCTCTTAGGCGGAAGCATTTACTCACCATAACCTCTTAGGTAAGTGATCTTTAACTTATTTCTTTCCATTTTTCTTAAACACCCACTAGATTTTAGGCCTAAAAACATGGAAATTAAGGTAGAAAATTGGGGTTTTGGGTAGAGTTAGGGCTTTTTGAATTATTTGGGAATTTGACCTCATTTTGGGGTCGGATTTCAAAACAAATTATATATTCGGGCTCGTGGATGAATGGGTGATCAGGTTTTGGTCCGAACCTCGTGTTTGGACCAAGCGGGCCCGGGGTCGATTTTTGGAATTTTGGGAAGAATGTTGGAAATTCTATAATTAATCCTTGGAATTGAATTATTTAGCATTTATTAATGTTATTGAGTCAATTATGTCTAGATATGATTGATTTGGAGTTGGGTTCGAAAGGAAAAGCGGTGCTTGAGGCTTGATTTTGATCTTTGGAGTCGAGGTAAGTGTTTGGCCTAACCTTAGCTTGAGGGAATAGGTATTGATTCCTAATTGCTACATGTTTATTCCATGTTCAATGTATAGGTGAGGTGACGAGTACCTATATGTTGTTCTCAAGCATGACTGTGAGTCGGATAGTTGCAATTATATGATATTTATTGGCTTTTATTGTGTTTATGGGTTTAACATCAATTTGATAGCTATTCATTTGGTGAAAATTCTTAGTTATGGGTATTGTTGAGTAGTTGATCGGTTGAGGAACTTTATGTTGGATTATACACTTGTGTAGGATTGGTTATAGTTGTATCCCTTGCCGGGACGGTATTATTCATGTTGATTATTTTTGTGTATTTTAGGTTTCTTATTGTTGATTTTCATGCCAATTGTCGCTTTTATGTTGTTATGCACGAGGGGGCATTCCGTGCCATATCTTATGTTGTTATGCACGAGGGGACATTTCGTTCCATATCTTATGTTGTTATGCACGAGAGGACATTCCGTGTCGTGTTGATGATATATATATATATATATATGCACGCGGGAACATTCTGTGGCGTGATTGTGATGTTTTATGCACGAGGGGACATTCCGTACCATGTTTATGTTGTTTATGCACGGGGGACATTCTGTGCCATAGTTTATATTGTTATGCACGAGGGAACATTCTGTGTCGTGTTATGATATATTATGCACGAGGGGATATGCCGTGCCGTTTCTTTTCACTTGTTTATTCCGTGTTGTTAATTATCGCTGTTGTTTTTGGATATTTAGACTATTGCCTCGTTCCATCATATCAGTGATTGTTACCCATTTTCCCCAGCATGTTCTCCTCGTTATTGTACTTAATTGTTATTCCTTGTTGTTATTTCCTGTTATATTTATTTAAACTGCACAGGTGATATTATTTGTCGTGTCCTAGCCTCGTCACTACTTCGCTGAAGTTAGGCTCGGCACTTACTCAGTACATGGGGTCGGATGTACTGATGCTACACTTGCACTTCTTTATGTTGTGCAGATCCCGGTACCGGACCCAGTGGACACTGATCGAGGAGGCTTCCTTCAGTCCACCAGGCGACACTGAGGTAGTCCTGCAGGCGTTCACAGGCCTTGGTGTCACCTCCTATCTTACTTCTTTTACTATCTTTTCATATTTCCAAGACAGTAGAACTTTGTTTATTCAGACCTTTATTTGTAGTAAATCATAGACAGCCTGTGAAGTTGTGATATCCAATTCTGAGAGTTGTTATTAAGGATTTTTGTAATACTATTTAATTAAGCTGTTAGTCTTCACCTTTTTTGCATTTCTTATTTCTATTTGATTTTGTATATCACTTTTTAAATGCTAAATAACAAAGGAATAAATTAGAATAACCAGTAACGTTGACTTGTCTAGCGGGTTCAACGTTAGACGCTATCGCGATCCCGACGGTGAAATTTCGGGTCGTGACACAGAATGATTGAACTGGTGTATATACTCCGAAATAAAGTTGTTGGCCAAGGTACTTCCTTGCCCAGAATTGAGTCCTTAGGTTCCACATTCCTACATTATCCATGGGCACATATATTGCATTCCACGATCTTGGATAAACCTGTCAAAGGAAATACAAAAATTCACTAAGGTGTCACATTTGTACCTCGTGCTCACATTTATCAAAATGACATTTTGAAAAATAATATTGAGTAATGAGTTCATCATATTATTCTAACATGTGTGGTACAACGTGAAACTGCGTCTATAAGATTGTATTGTCTTTTACTTGCAAGACTCCATCTACCTTCATCCATTTTGTGAAAATTACAATATCTTGTTGTATTGATTCAGTAATTAAATCCATGTGGTTTTTTTATGAATAGAATGAGATGTTAAGGAGTAATTACTCGACGAAAAAGAAAGAGTAACCATCAAGATGCCAGCTTTGCATAATGTTCTCTGTATTCTGAAAAACAATCTCCACAAATGCTCTGTAGTCTGCTCCCATAACTCCCATAATAATCCACCAATTTGTAGCAGTAAAAACGCAGCAGCAATAGCTGTTTTAGGAGCACAAAAATTGTTCCTTTTCACAGCCTTCTTCTTCCGCCTCAAACCCACACAAACCAGCTGTAAACTCCACCTTAGAACAGCCCCAAATACTCCAAAAAGCTGCGAAAATCAGCAGCAAACAGTGGAAATAAACAATCCCCTATTCACAATCGACATTATAAGAAAAACAAATTAGCTTGAAGAAAATCAAATGTCACTTCCATTGGCCTCACGATTTTGAACAAGCATGTAAATTTGCAATACCATGACACTTGATTACCTGAAAGATTGTACACAAGTTTAATTCGGTACTGATGCTTCTGAACTTTTGAAGCATTGATCCTGATGTTAAAGATGCTTCGGGTTCACAACAGAAATTGACGCTCCACACGACTCAACAATACTTCAAAAAATGAAGAACTAAAAACAACAAAGAGAAGTAATGAAAATACATGAATTTCCATTGAAACGAACAGGAAAGGGAAAAAGAAAAAATTCGTACATGACATTATCTACTTCTTCACAAATGCGATGTAAAAAGACCCGTTAATCCATGTTATGGAAAATCCTGACAAATCTGTATTTGCAACATTTTCTGAAATGTTAATTTATATATAGAATAGAGAAATAGAGAAAGATATAAAAAAATAATAGAAAAGTAAAGCGTACCTATCCAAAGCTACAAATGTCTTATCAACAGCTATTGTCGCCCTTGGTTAATGAATCTCAACAACAAAAGTAGTAGTTAAAACTCAAAAAATATATTGATTATCTTTCGAGTGTCAGACTAAATTTCGAAAAACTTCTTTAAATACAACATTTGTAGCTTCAGTAGTTATTTGCCCATCGTCATCACAAACCAACATTTTTAATCCCTTTCTGCTTGTCACCCAAAAAAGAGTAACATATAGTTGTCCATGTGTAAAAATTGGCTTCTTCAAAAATAAACCCACGTGAGACAATGACTGTCCTTGACTTTTGTTGATTATCATGGCAAAAGAAACAATGATTGGAAATTGTCTTCGCTGGAACTTAAATGAAATTCTAGCATCAGATGGAGTCAATGTCATTCTTGGAATAAACACTTTCTGTCCGGCCATCTGTCCCGCTAACACCTTGGCTTCAATAACTTGATTTCCAAGTTTAGTTATGATCAACCTTGTTCCATTACATAATTCTGTTGATTGATCAATATTTCTTAATAACATTACTGGAATACCAACCTTTAGAGTAAGAGCATGATTTGGAACTCCAGAATATTTAATTGTATTTAAGAATTCAGGAGTGTGTACATGTTCCAATGTTGAGTAAGTATTGTCAGAGCTGCAAATTGTATCGGAACTCAAATATGATTTCTCAGAAATTTGATTAAGAGAAACCATATAGTCGTTGATTGATTCCACCATATCAAGAGTTGGAGTAAGAATGGCTCTTTCCTGGAGGTATCCTATATCATTGCAGCGACTGTTGAAATCCGGATATGTACTTTCTACAATTGGTGATGTTGGATCAACAGATTGTTTTATCAAAAGATCATCTGGTATTTGTACTTTTTCATTGCCCTCAACAGAAGTACCAACTATACCATCATCAATTGCCAAAATCCAATCTGAAAAAACTCTCAACTCGTCTAGATGTGTCCCTATTTCATTACCTTGCAATCTCATATTCTTTGTTAACTTTAAGAGTTGACAGTGAGGACACAAATAAGAAGAATTGAGAGAAGCATTAACAATATCTTGTCTACTACCTTTTGGAATGACAGGTAATATTTGTCCGAAGTCACCACCAAGAAAAATTATTTTACCTCCAAATGGTCGGTGTAAATTGGATGCATCTTTAAACCTAAGAATATCTCTTAAAGTTTTATCAAGAGTTTCAAAACAATATCTATGCATCATGGATGCTTCATCCCAAATAATCAGCTTTGCCTTAATAATTAAATTTGCTAAAGGAGTACCTTGGTTGATACTACATGTTGAATCTTCAGTTACATTTAAATGAAGCATAAATCTTGAATGAGCTGTTCGACCACCTGGTAACAATAAAAATGCAATCCCGCTAGATGCAACAGTTAACAAAATATCTCCTCTAGATCTTATGGCAGAAGATAGAGTTCTCCAAATAAAAATCTTGCCCGTTCCTCCAAAATAATATAAAAAGAAAAATCCACCTTTGTCTTCATTCACATCTCTTATTATTTTTTCATACTGACTTTTGCTCATCTGTCAAATTCTTTACTAATTGTTGATGTTCCTCTGCCAAAGCGCGTTTATTATAACGCAATTCATCCCCTATTAATCTATTATTGTTGTCAACTTCTTCCGTATTATAAACATGCCTTGGCATTGTTGGAAAATCCTGAAAACTTCTTCCACAACCTTTCAAAAAAATTTCAAGCTTTTGCAAACAGCAATTTTTCAGTTCTTCATCTGTTAGGTCAGCTTCTAAAATAACATTAAAATATAAAATAATTAAATATAATTAAATTGTAAAGTTTAATTTAGCCACATGAAATTAATAATAAGATTAACGAAAAAGTATAGTGGTCAATAGTAGTTTACACTAATTTAAAACACATTTAACGTACATAGAATTTGAAGTAATAATATAGTCAAAACAATGTGGCACATTTTATTTTTAAAAATTAGTAACAATGTGAAGATGCAATCTATTATCCGTAACGTATCAAAAAAATAAGTTTTGCTATTAAAAAAATTTGATTGAAATATTTTCAATTAAAGTAGAGAATGCATAAGAACAATTATAGGCTTTCCCGTAGCTTTAGGGCATTAAATACAATGCATTAATTTTTAATAAGTATTTATGTCTGGAAAGTGAATTATTTAGTACCAATATTATTCCAATGATCTAAACACAATACTATTTAAAAAATACAACATAAAAAAATATTTTTTAACAAACATTAATTTGTTGAGTGAATTTTGTATGAAGTTGAAAAACAAAAACAGAAAGAAATAAACAATCAGATTAATATGAATGAAGTAAGTAAAAATAAAATTAATTAATAAAGTTACGCAAATCGTCCCTCCTTCATAAGTAATCATAACTCGAAATTGTAAGCATTAAATAAGAACCTGGGTGATCCAATATTCTTCTTTCTTCATGAACGATATCTTCTGATAGTACATGCCATGTTCCTTGCCAAACAATTTCTGGAAGAGACATTGAATTTGATAAAAGTAGCATAGCAAATAATTGCGTAAGATATGATGTCATTCCCCAATTACTTGCTTCCATTATAGCATCCACATATTCCTTATCATCATCTAATAAACCCAGAGCATAACATGCATCTCTAAAAGTCTCATGATGTGATGACCCAAAAGGTCATCCCGTATATTCTAGTTAATTATGTGTTCTGAGGTCGTGACAACCTCCTTCTATCTTACCTCGATTTGCGTGTGCATCTCGGGCGTGTAGTCGGGAAGCCTTTATGTGTAAAACTGATAAAAATGATAATTTTGTATTAGAAATTTGAATAAAGTTGACTTCAGTCAACGTTTTTGGTAAACAGACCCGGACCCGGACCCGGATCCGTGATTTGACGGTGGAGGGCCCGTAGGAAAATATGGGACTTAGGTGTATGCCCGAAATCTAATTCCGAGGTCCCAAGTCCGAGAAAAGATTTTTTAAAGAAAATTATTTTTTGAAAAATATAAAGGTTTTTGAAAATGAAAATTTAGGTGAAACATGTGATATCGGGCCCGTATTATGGTTCCGGAGCCCGGTACAGGTTCAATATGATTTATCTGTGTTATCTGTGCAATTTGGTAAGAAAACCACTTAGTTTGACGTGATTCGGACCTTAAATGCAAAACTTAATGTTTATAGAAGTTTTGAGGAATTTCATGGATTTTTAGTTTAATTCATCGTTTAGGTGTTGTTTTATGTGGTTTGAAACCTCGAGCGAGTCCGTGTCAGGTTATATGACTTGTGTGTGTGGTTGGACGGGGTCCCGGGGGCCTCAGGTACGTTTCGGATGCTCACCGGATGATATTAGAACTTGGAAGACAACTGAACCATTGATGGTTCTGGTGTCTCGCACCTGCGATGGACCTTCCGCAGGTGCGGACACGCAGGTGCGGCGAGGAGCTTGCAGGTGCGGACTTAGCCCAATTCCCAGTCCTCGCAGGTGCGGTTTGTTTTCTGCAGATGTGGCGCCACAGGTGCGACCCCAGGCCTTTTAGTGGGTTTTCGCACCTGCAATGGTATTTCCGCAGGTGCGGTCCCAAGGGCGCAGGTGCGGAAATTGCTGGGAAATTATATCAGATTCGAGGGCTTAAGCCTATTTTCACCATTTCAAATTTTGGAGCTCGGGAAGGGCGATTTTTGAAGACTTTTGCACCTGGGTAACTTGGGTAAGTGATTTCTAACCTACTTAGATCAATTTCCATGACTCCTAACTTAAATCTGGTCCTTAGAATTCGAATTTGGGTGGAAGATTTGGGAAAACTTTGATAAACTTCATAGATCAAATTATTGAGTTTTGATTGGGTTTTTGACCTCCAATTTGAGAGATCGTATGTTTAGACTCGTGAGTGAATGGGTGTCCGAAAAATATAATTTTTACCCGATTCCGAGGTGCAGGCCCGGGGGTCGACTTTTGGGTCGATTTTATAAATTTGCAAAGATTGAAATTTTATTATTTGGAATCGTTCCTTATACGTTTTATATGTATTTTTGAAGTTGTTTTAGTTGATTTTGAGCCGTCCGGAGGCATTCCCGCCCGAAAAGTCTATTTTTGAGTGCGGGGTTGTCTTCTTTGAGGTAAGTATCTTGCCTACCTTGTGTGGGGGAACTACCACTTAGGATTGAGTCTTCTATGTTGATTGTAGTACGCGTACGCGAGGTGATGAGTGCGTACTCGGAATTATTTGCAAATAGATTGCCCTTTAGGGATTTTTAGGTCCTTATGTTCCCCGTGTATGAATTGAAATTGTTATATTTGAATTCCCGATTTCTAGTTTCATCTCTCCCAGCTCAAATTAGAAGTACTTGCCTAGCATTCCTTGTTTCTTATATGATCTTAATTGACTTAAATGAAGACTTTGTTTTTCCTACCGTTATACCATATCTTCCTTCATACGCTGCCTATGTGACTAAAACTAGTATAATCTCACTCTATAAATGTCTAACAAGTAATTGGAACATCTATATGTTGGTTAAGCATGCCCGTGAGTCATACATTCTAATTTAAATGATTTTCCTCTTAAGTACTAATTAGTTTTAATTGATGACCGCCCATGTTGATGGTATTCTTTAATGCTGCCTATTTACTGAGCATTTGTTCAAACTGAGTTTATTTGGTGAAGCTAATTGTCTAAGTGAGATTGGTTATAGTGATTCCCTTGTTGGGATGATTTGGTTTCTTGGTTGCGAACTTGAATATATAGAATCGCTGCTATATTTGTCTTGTTTTCCCCTCGTTATGATGTTTTCTCTTTGTGATTGGCCTTCCTTTCAGTGGCTACTTCTTATGAGTGAGTTTTTACTATTTTTGTGATTTAAGTCTTTGTGTTGATTTGCTCATCGCACTTTGCATTCGGTCTTGTTTTCTTTTGCGCCGGTTGTGGCAATATATGTTGTTTCTATCGCATTCTGATTGTTTTACTCAGTGGCTGCATTGCATATTTAAATTGGGACTACGGACCGAGATCCGGGAGCTTTCCCCCTGTACTGCATTGCATATTTAAATTGAGACCACGGACAGAGATCCGGGAGCTTTCCCCTGTACTGCACTGCATATTTAGATTGGGACAACAGACAGAGATCCGGGAGCTTTCCCCCTGTACTGCGTCACATATTTAAATTGGGACTACAGATAGAGATCCGGGAGCTTTCCCCCTGTACTGCGTCACATATTTAAATTGGGACTACAGATAGAGATCCGGGAGCTTTCCCCCTGTACTGCATCGCATATTTAAATTGGGACTACGGACGAGACTCCGGGAGCTTTCCCCCTGTACTGCATTGCATGACAAATTCTGAGTTTCGGACTGAGTTCCAGTGGTTTTATCATTGAGGAGATTTGGATCGAAGGATATATATATATATATATATATATTGAAAAGTATAGCTGAAAAGCAATTATCTCCAGGAAAAGTTATGTCTGAATGACTTCTATTTCGAAAGTATACTTGAAAAGTATTTGACTTGCAGAAAAATGATATTTGAAAGAGCAGTATTTGGGAAAGTATATTTTGAACATCACGTATTTGATGATATTTGAAAGAGCATTATTTGGGAAAGTATATTTTGAAAATCACGTATTTTGATGATATTTGAAAGAGCAGTATTTGGGAAAGTATATTTGAACACCACGTATTTTGAAGAGACTATGTTTTAAAGATTTCTCTTTATAAGATAAATATACATTCAGAGAAAGTATGTTTTAAAGAAGAAATTTCTCTATTCCGAAATGATTATATCTTTAAATCTTTCAAAAATAAACTCACGATTTAGAGGTTTTCACTCGAAGGTTTGACCAGTTTTATTGAGTTTATTGACTAAGGCCTGACGTGAATAAATTGATGCAGTGCTGAGTTGCTAGTGCTTTTACTGGGTTGTGATTCCCGCCATTTGGATTGCATTTTTCCCATTCTCTTTGCGTATTTCTATTATGCTATCCGTTGATCGTAATTTTTGAATTTTCTTTCGTATTATTCAATCGTATCGCTAATTATATTGAAAAATCTTTAGATAGATATTACGTTTCGATCATTTATACATTTATGCCTTTTTACTTATTAGACCGGTGGTGTCTTGACTAGTCCTCATCACTACTTCACTGAGGTTAGTCTTGATACTTACTGGGTACCACTGTGGTATGCTCATACTACTCTTCTGCACATTTTTGTGTGCAGATTCGGGTTATTGTTGTTAGTAGTTGCGCAAATCATTGCTGAGGAGACTCAAGGTAACCTGCTGATGCGTTCGCAGGCTTCAGAGTCACCTTCCTATTTTATTTCTATTCAATTGTACTTACTTATTCCTAGACAGTTGTATTTAGATTTGATAGAAAGATTTCGTAGAGCTTATGACTTGTATTTACCGGGTTTTGAGAAATTTTAAACTCTGCCAAGAATTCTATTTCGAAATTGTTAAAAATTCCTTTATTATTGTTGTTGTTCAGTGAAAATGTTAGGTTGATCTAGTCCCTAAGACTAGGTAACATCACAATACCCAACTGAGAAAAATTTGGGTCGTGACACATGATCAACACCGTTGACTTTTTTAAAATCCTCATAGCTCTTTGGACCTTTAATGACAATCAACGACAATCTGAGGTAATATTTCTCGCCATATCCAGGTGGGACAAAGATCCCAATAGAAAAATGCAGATGTTCTTCTTTTTTCCCATCTTTTTAAGTTTTGTTTCTACACAAACTTTAGAAGGAATTCTGCATAAGTCAATTCTCTTGCTTCAGGAAATGTCTTATTAGCTTCAAACCGGCTTAAAAATATAGATTCCTTTATGGTTGGTCTATTGACAACTGCATCAATTGGATCATCATCCGAAAATATGACAGTCTGATTATTTGGTAGGTGAAAAGATAGCCTTTCTACCGGTGGTTCTCTATGGTGTATAGGGAATTTAAAAATTCTCCAAGCAGCTTCACAAGGTGATATGTATCTGCAATCACAATACATATTTATTTCATCAACTACTCCTGATTCTTCATTATTTACACTTTGAGAAAAAGCTGCGGTGACACGATTATTACCTTTATTAACATACTTAAATAAGTACTTAATGGATCGTGATTGATTAAACCACTCCACGTTAATATGTGCACCATACTTCAATAATAAAAATCTATTGTGTGGTACAACATACCTATAATCCAACTCAATACATACTCTATTTGCAGTTCTACCATCATCCCTTCTTCTATAAATTGGATACCCATCTTCATCAATTGTGGTTGATGACACAATTTTTTTTGGAAAGTTCTTTGTGCATCTACCATTTTGTATGCAAGGAGAAGATTTTCTAGCAGTACCACAAGGACCATGCATCATGAAATTTGTAACAACATTATAATAATAAGGATCTACCTTTTTATCTTTTTTTTTTGTTCATGAAAGAGTAGTAATATATATTATAAAAGATAAGTAGGCTTACATAACAGGATCATGCTATGGTGGCTGATCCACAACAGTATACAAAAAAACATTCCTATCCCTCAGTGGGTTTTGATGAGTGTCTACTGCTAAAGTAGACTGAGAACGAGTTCTATTAGTGGTAGTTTGTGGTACATGTTGGAATGAAAAAAAAGGTGCTTGGCGTTGGTGAAGTAGGCCTCGTTTATCGTCTTGGAACGCCTTCAAAGCAAAAAGAGGAGTGTCTTCAAAAATTAGCATAGTGTGACCATAGTATTCTCTAATACCATGTTTAGCCATTGCGTCCGCCACCTGATTTTGCTCTCGATATATGTGAATAACATCCTGGTCAGCCAACTAGTGGAGAGCGGACCTGCAGTCATTAATAAGATATGAGTATATTAAATTGTCACTTTGCAGCATATGAATTACCAGCAGTCATTATCTGGTAATTCTGCTGAATTTTCCATCAATATCTCCGACATTTAGGTATTTATTCAGAAGAAAAAGCAAGATATGTGCATGAGGCAATCCTCACTTTTGGAATTCAACTGTATAAATCACTGAAGAATAAAGATGTAATTATATCATTAAGTTTATATAATATTTATTTAATATTAGCATATAATAAAATTAATATGCAAACATAATAATTTTGTACAACATAAAAGTTGTACCTGCTTTTTCTTCTCCAACAACTTTATTGTTGCGTAGATCCTTTATCATGCGATCCAACTTGATTTTGAAAACCCTTGTTAAAATGTCGGGACGATCTTCTGGAGATAATCCCTACTCTCCACAAATCTAGTAATCTCTGGTCATTTTGGGTTGCAAGTAAATGTGATGAACAGATCAGGGTACCCTACCCATTTGCAAATTGCCATGGCATCTTGATAATTCTGCAACATATATCGTGCACCTCCTGTAAAGCTGGATGAGAGTATAAATCTTTGTCCTTGAGAAGAAGGTTCTATGTCCCCATGTAAAATAGCATCTTGTAACCCTTTATAAAAGTGTACTCTCAACTATTTTTGATGAAGCCTAATGAACCTCAATCGAGAAGATTTCATCATTGTATAACCATCTATTAAGAATTGCTGAAAAAATCTTCTAGCTGACACAATTGTTGGATATTCATCCTTCCTTTCTTGAATTTTATATGATAAGTACTCATGCGTGCTAACACATTTCCTTCCACCGATTGAATCATCAATATCATTTAAAGGAATATATTCTCGGTATCCATCTTCACCATACGGAAATAGTAATGGATATTGCAAACTTAAGTATGCTGGATTTAATTCATTTATCCTTTGTCGTTTTCCAGATTGGCTTTCAACTATGATATCTCTGTCAGACCTTGTTTGTTCAAAATCTCCAATGATTAAAGCACCTACCTCTGAAACTGTTGGTAAATTGTATCTTCTTCCATCAGAGCCTCTTTTCCCAATCAATCCAAGTCTAACATTTGATGTCACATCTGTTAGAAATTGATCTCTTACCATTCTAAACGACTTTGCAAGAACATTGTTGTCATCAAGTATTTTCTTCAATTCATTCACAATTTCAGCATGAAGTTGATTGTTCATTCCACCACAACTGTAAAGAAAAATATTGAATTAAACTAATAATTTATGTCTTATAAAAATTATAATTTTAAAATATTTTGAATAAGCAATTGTATATGCTAACCTCATAGCGTGAATTCTATTTTCCACCTCATTTTCTGTATCATAGATATACAATTGTGTAAATTTTGGAGAATATCCCTCCGGAGGCAATAAGCTTCCAATCTGATGATAATTTTGCCCAGATAGGTCCCTTTGTTTTGTTGACAGAGAAATCCACCTCTTATTAGGATGTATCATATTGCTAAGAAATTGCATATATGTAGAAATAGAAAAATAAATCACACATAATCATTTCATATGTGAGTCAAGTTTTGTTATGTTCGTCCTAACCATCTTAATAACAAACTTGCGGATATTATTTTTAAACTATTGTTGTGTTATTTTAGAAACGTCAAATCTATTGGGATAGAGGACACTATATATTTGTCTGTAATCGATATCCTTAATAATATCATTTCCCCCGACAAAGTATTAACTGTTAGTAGGTATATATTGTAACAGAAGAGAAAATCCTCGTCCAAGATTTGGTGAAGTTAGCCGGTGAAATAGAGAGGAAACAACAGACGCGGAAAAAGCTCAATAGTAAGACCAATACAACAAGAAAAGAAGAAAAAATTTCTGTCTGTTGAACTTTCTGTGTATAACTCTATGTCAGTTATACTTGTACTGGTACTCTATCGGAAAAAAACCAGAAAAGAAGAAAAATTTTATAACTATGTAAAGTTGAATATGTTACTTTTGCATCTTGTAAAATTAATTCAATCGAATATGGTTTTTCAGAATTGAAACGATCCGGCATTTCCCACATTCGAATGACTCTAACTTTGAGGTTCCATTGCATCAAGTTGCTTGAGATTTGACTGATTTCATAAAGTATTGTAGCCATATTTGCAAACTTCTGTATTTTGAGCAGAGGAAAAAGGGAGTAGAGAATAAAAAAGAAAATAGAAGAGGGAGTAGAAGTTTGAGACATTATTAGCGTAGAAGACAGTTTCTAAGTTATAGAGTAAGAAACGTGGGAGTCCAAAAATTTGAATAAATGATCATGGATGAAGAAACATGGGAGTCCAAAAAACGTGGGACTAAGATAGCTACACAAACGTGGGACTCTTAGAGAAATAACTGAAACATCATTGCTGGTACAAATAACGTGGGACTCTTATAGGAGTTAACTGAATCATTTTAATGCTTTAAAAGCTGATTTAATTTTTTTAATTTATAAATTTTTTTATTTTTTAATCTCCGAGCTTATTGGAGAGGAGCTTATTTTCCAAAGTTTAATGTTACTATGGCTTATCATCGTGCCGTTTTGCTCGCGAAATATCAGTGAGTACAAATAACTGTAACATCAATGCTGGTACAAATAACGTGGGAATCTTATGGGAGGTAACTGAATCATTTTAATGCTTTAAAAGCTGAATTAATTTTTTTATTTTATATATTTTTTAATCTCCAAGCTTATTGGAGTGTTGTCTTAAATATTAACACGTATCGATCTGCCGGATTGACACTTGGCGTAATATTATTGTTTTGCCTCTCATATTCTATATTAATAGAAGATTCTCTCTTTAGGAGACAATTTGGACATAAAAAAAATTTCATTTTTCCGAACTCAGCGTTTGTTTGCAAAATTTTTAATTTTCACTTGAATATGCATTTAAGAAATTTTCGAAAATTTGAAAAACTCCAAAAAGCTATTTTTCAAAATTTTCATTCAAATCACACACAAAACTTCAAAAACAACCCAAACTGAATTTTATGTCCAAACCCAACTCTAAATTTCAACACCATTTTCACTTGAAAAAAAAAATTCACCATTTTTTGGAATTTTACGATTCTTATGTCCAAACGCCTACTAAGCTAGTTTAGTGTAGACTATTAGTATTCCTTTTCATAGGTAATATTTACTTGTTGTTATCACCAAAGCAATTTAATTTTAGCATTTACTTCTTCCGGTCCACTTTAAGTGATTTTTTTTGCTCTTTTTTGTGATCCATATAATATAATTTTGTAAGATATCAAGAAGAAATTAACTTCTTATTTTTAAAGTTTCCATCGGAGTAAGAGCCTAGGAATAGTTTGTTATAATTTCAATGAGCAAAATAAGGTTAATATGGTCAATTTTATTGTTAATTACTCTCTCCGGTTCACAATAAGTGACCAGTTTCCTTTTTCATTTTGGTTCAAAATAAGTGTCCAGTTATGTAATCAAGAAAGAATTCAATTTGTTTTTACAAAATAATCCCTATGTGCACATCCCTAAAAAGTTTTCTTACTCCTCACATTAAATGTTTAATTAGGGATAGTTTAGTCATAATAGTTATTTTTGTATAGAATTTAGTTATTTCTTAATGAGCGTGCTAAAAGTAAATTGGTCATTTATTGTGAACAGGAAGGAGTAATGTTAAAGGTGAATTTTTAATATATATGGAAAGAGCCGATAAATCACTTAAAGTGTATCGGAAGGAGTATAAATTAAAACGGTATATTTGTCACTTAACAATGATTACTTGATAAATGAGTGGAAGAACAATCATATCTTGCATTCATTTGATGCAAACACTCTATTAAGGTGATTTGTAATCCTTCTCATATTTAGGTGTTCTAACTTCCTAAAACTGAACTTTAGGGTACAAATGATCAAACTTTTGGGATAATATTTCACCTAGATTCTTAAAACATTTTGGGGGGAAATAGTAAGTAAAATTATGCTATAGAATATTTTGGATAATAAATAGTAGTAAGCAAAATTATACTAGAACAAAATATGACATATATTCTAACTTAGGCTGCAAAGCACTTAGGCCTCATTTGTTTGCACTTAATGGAGATGTGAATCTTAATCATTCAGATCTCAGCATTAAGTGTGTTTGTTTTTAAAGTCTGAATCTTAATTGTTCAGATCTTAATCATTAAGTGTGTTTGTTTTTTTACTTTACAACCACTTAAGGGGTCTGAATAGGTATGTATGATTAAGATCTACAACAGACTTAATTTTATTAAGATGCTATCACATATTCATTATTAACTACCACCACCGCCAACCATTATCAACTACCACCATGCCACTACCACCACCATACTCAACCACCACCACCACTACCACTACCACCACCACCACC
>ML308810.1:0-33591 GCA_005239505.1 Nicotiana paniculata | reverse complement strand
GAAACAACACTAAAATAAATTATCACGCCACCATCATCCTCAATCATAGTCGCCGCCATTATCGACCATCACCACCCACTCTCTCCACCACTCTGACCACCATATATTATTCTCACCCACAATCAACATTCATCCACTTCAACTACCACAACTGACCACCCCATCACCATCAACAACCACAACCGACACTGCTTATTATTATAACCTACCACCACCCACCCACCACCTTTCTCAGTCACAACTACTACCAACACCCGCCATTATCAACTATCGCCACCCACCACCACTATGCTCAATCATAATCGCTACCACTACAAATCACTACTAGTTACTAGCATGAACCACCATCATCAACAAAAACTACCACCAACCACCGCCTCTAATCGATTTTCACCCGTTAGCCATCACCACCAACAACTATCATATTTTTTAAAAATGACATATTTTATTGATAGAATATTAGATTAGTTAGTATTTCATTTGAATTTTATGTTTATTAATTTTCAAATAAAGATAAATTTTATAAATTCAGATGTTAAAAATCAAACAGTCTTAATTATTTTTATTCTGATCTTAATACACATCTTAATATATTCAGATGTGTATTCAGATTCAGATGTCTTAATATTAGTGGTACGATAGAATAATACGGAAGAAAATTCAGCAAATAAAATCAACGGACAACATAATAGAATACGCAAAGAGAATGGAAAGAATGTAAACCAAATGTTGGGAATCACAACCCAATAAAATACTAGCAACTCAGCACTGCATCAATTTTTATTCACATCAGGCCTTAGCCAATAAACTCAATAAAGCTGGTCAAACCTTCGAGTGAAAACCTTGAAATCGTGAGTTTATATCGAAAGCTTTAAAGATATAATCATTTCGAAATAGAGAAATTTCTTCCTTGAAACATACTTTCTCTTAATGTATATTTATATATTTTTATAAGGAGGAATATTTAAAACATAGTTCCTTCAAAATACGTGGTGTTCAAATATACTTTCCTAATACCTTCTCTTTTAAAATATCATTTTTTTGCAAGATTTCGAAATAGAAGTCCTTCAGACATAACTTTTCCTGGAGATAATTGCTTTTCAGCTATACTTTTCAATATATATACATATATATCTTTCGATCCAAATCTCCTCAATGATAAAACCACTGAAACTCAGTCTGTAACTCAGAATTTGTCATGCAATGCAGTACAGGGGGAAATCTCCCGGAATACGTCTGTAGTCCCAATTTAAATATGCGATGCAGTACAAGGGGGAATCTCCCGGAATACGTCTGTAGTCCCAATTTAAATATGTGATGCAGTACAGGGGAAACCTCCCGAAATCTCGTCCGTAGTCCCAATTTAAATATGCAATGTAGTACAGGGGGAAAGCTCCCGGAATCTCGTCCGTAGTCCCAATTTAAATATGCAATGCAGCCACTGAGGAAGACAACCAGAATGCGACAGAAACAACATACATTTCCACAACATGCGCAAAAGCAACAAAGACCGAATGCAAGGTGCGATGAACAATTCAATCCAAAGACTTGAATCACAAGAATGGTAAAAACTCACTCATAAGAAGTAGTCACTGAAAGGAATGCCAAGCACAAAGAGAATAGCATAACGAGGGGAAACCAAGGCAAATATAGAAATGATTCTATATATTCAAGTTCACAACCAAAGAAACCAAATAATTCCGGCAAGGGAATCAGCTATAACCAATCTCACTTAGACAATTAGCTTCACCGAATAAACTCAGCTTGAACGAATGCTCAGCAAATAGGCAACACCAAAGAAATATCATCAACATGGACGGTCATCAACTAAACCCAAGTATCACTTAAGGGAAAATCATTTAAATCACCATGTACGACTCACGGTCATGCTTGACACCAACGTATTGATATTCCAATTACTGTTAAACAATTATGGGCGAGATTATACTAGTTTTAGTCAACTAGGCAGTGTATGAAGGAAGATATAGCATAACAGTAGGAAAGGCAAGGTCTTCCTTTAAGTCAGTTAAGATCAAATAAGAAACAAAGGAAACGCTAAGAAATTAATTTCTAATTTGAGCAGGAAGAGATGAAACTAGAAATCAAGGATTCATATATAACAATTTTCAATTCATACGCGGGGAACATAAGGACATAAAATCCTAAAAGGGCAATCTATTTACAAATGGTCCGAACTGTTGAACTGTTGTTTTTGGTGTCTGTTGCCCTCTTTCGCGATCGCGTAGCCCAAGTCGTGATCGAGTAGTGTTCTGTGTGCCCCACCCATTTTTCCTTCATCGCGATCACAGTGATTCTTTCGCGATCGCGATGTGTCTCTGTTGGTCGCCCAAACTTTGTTCTTCCCGCTTGCATTCTTCAGTACGCGATCGCATAGCTTCCTGTTCTCCTCCTCCGCGTTCGCGAACTCCTTGTCGCGTTCGCGATGAACAACCTGAGTAGCTTTCCTCTTTCTTCTTCGCGATCGCAAACCATGTTCCACGATCGTGATTCATTTAACATCTGGGCAGAATATAAGTTTTCAAAAACGAGGGTTAAACCATTTTTATCATATTTTGACTTCTAGAGCTCGGTTTTTGGCGATTCTTTGAGGGTTTTTCACACAAATCTAAAATGGGTATGCGTTCTTCCACTATAATTAATTATATTTCATGAATTAGTTCTTGTTTTTATCATTTAATTTGTGTTTTGGGTTGAGGGAATTGTGGGTTTTGAAAGAAAACTTCTAAAATGTAAAATCATGATTTGAAAGACCAAATGTTATCGGAATTGGATAAATTTAGTATGGGTGAACTCGTATCGGAATGAGTAATCGAAATTTGTAAAATTTGTTGGGTTCCGAGGTGCGGGCTTTTGGGTCGATTTTTATAATGTTGTAAAGATTGAGATTTTATTATTCGGAATAGTTCCTTATACGTTTTATGTGTATTTTGAAGTTGTTTTAGTTGATTTTGAGTCGTCCGGAGGTCTTTTCGCCTGAGAAGTCTATTTTTGAGTATCGGGTTGTCGTCTTTGAGGTAAGTATCTTGCCTAACCTTGTGTGGGGGAACTACCCCTTAGGATTTAGTCTTCCTTGTTGATTGTAGTCCGAGTATGCAAGGTGAAGAGTGTGAACTCAAACTTATTTGAAATTAGATTGGCCTAATTCATAGGTTCTTATATTACCTGTGTATGATTTGTAATTGTTACATTTGAATCCTTGGTTGTTAGTTTCATCCCTTCCTGTTTAAATTAGAATTACTTGTTTTGGATTCCTTCGTTGGCTATTTGACCTTACTTGACTTAACTGAATATTTTTCTTCTCTTATCATCATGCTATATTTTCTTCCTAGCTTGCCTAATTGACTATAATTAGTGTCATCTAGCCTTATAGTTGACTAGTCGTAGTTGAAACATCTATTTGTTGGAGTCAAGCATGCCCGTGAGTCTTACGTTGTGATTTATATGACTATTCCCTTAAGTGCCACTTAGGTCTAATTGTTAGACATTGATGTTATTGGTATTTCCTTGATGTTTCCTATTAATGCGCCTTTGTTTAAGTTGGGTTTATTCCCTGAAGTTAACTGTTTAGGTGAGATTGGTTATAGTTGTTTCCCTTGTCGGGATCGTGTGGTTTCTCTTATTATCCTGTTGTTGATGATGTTGTGTGCCTTGTTGATTCCCTTGCTGGGATGTTACGGTTTCTATTATTGTTTATGTTGTCAATGGTATTGTTTGCATTGTGAGTCCCTTGCCGGGATGTTTATGGTTCTTATTGTTGATTTTCCTTGCCAAATTGTTGTTCTTGATGTTGTTTGGGTGAGGAAGAGTGTAAAGCACGAAGGGTGATGCCGTGCCATGTTATGATATTAAAGTACGAAGGATAATGTCGTGCCATGTTACGATATTAAAGCATGAAGGATAATGTCGTGCCGTATCTATTTATTTAATGTGAGGATGAGAGTAAAAGCACGAAGGTTGATTTCGTGCACTTGTTTTGGTGAGGATGAGAGTAAAGAACAAAGGATGATGTCGTGCACTTGTTTTGGTGAGGATGAGAGTAAAAGCACGAAAGGTGATGTCGTGCACTTGTCTTTGCATCTTATTCCGTTGTTCTAAATCTGGATATTCCTACTGATCTCTTACTGCATTTATTGGTAAGATTTGATATTCCTCTTGTACTGCATGGCAATTTCTGAGTTACGGACTGAGTTCCGATGGATAAATCTTGAGGAGATTTTGATCAAGGGATTTTATTGAAAAATCAATGGTTTTGTAATGATTATATTTGAATGACTTTTACATCGAAGGGATATTTGAAAAGCACTAGTCATGCCTAAAATGATATTTGGAAGTCATTTATTGGGAAAGCATCTTTGGGAAGTTTCGTATTTCGAAAGAAACTATATTTTACGTAATTCTCTCTACTAAATATACTTATATCTACTTTTAGAGAAAGTATGTTTTCAAAGGAAACTCTTCAATACAAAAATGATTTTATTTGCAAAAGTTTTTCATATGAACTGTTGTTTAAAGATTTCTACGAGTTATGGATTTTTAATGACTAAGGCCCGATGTGAACTAATCGACGTGGAGTTGAGTTATTGGTGTTCTCTATTGTTGTGTGTTTCCTTTAGATACGGCTTGTTTTGCTGTCCATCTTTCTGTGTATTTTTGTGCTGTTTCGTGATTGATTTCTGTAATTTCCTTCCGTTTTATATTGTCATTGTCGTAAATAATTCCGTGAAGCCTTAGGTAGATGTAACGTTCGGTCATTTCTATATTCATGTTTTTTATTTTGTAGACCATCGGTGTCTTGACTAGTCCTCGTCACTACTCCACCGAGGTTAGTCTTAGTACTTACTGGGCACTGTGGTGTGCTCATACTACACTTCTGGACATTTTTGGGTGCAAATCCAGGTATATATTGTAGTAGTTGTGTGGATGATTGCCAAGGAGACTCAAGGTAACCTGCTGCTGCGTTCGCAAGCGTCGGAGTCACCTTCTTTGTATTAATTATTCATACACTGTTGTATTTATTTTCAAACAGTTGTACTTAGAAGTTGTAGAAGATTCGTAGAGCTTATGACTTGTATTACCGGTTTTGGGAAAGTTTGTACATTCTGTTGAGATTCTATATCAAGACTGTTAGTTTTCCTTTTATTATTATTGTTATTCAGTAACTACTAGGCTTACCTAATCCCTAAGACTAGGTGCCATCATGATACCCAACGGAGGGAAATTGGGTCGTGACAGTTAGTTTTAAACGGAACTTAGTCCCACTTTAGCCATTTTTCTTCACTTGGGACGATTTTGGGAGCTTTCAAAGAGGGAATTTCACCTAGCAACTGAGAGGTAAGTGATTTCTACTATAATTTAATTTGAGTACTTGAACTTCTAGGTGGATTAACACACTAATTAGAGGAAAATCATGGGTTAGATTAAAAACCTTGATTTTATGAAAATTGTGAGAATTACTAAGGAATTTGCCATGAAATCACACAAAAACTATATATTAATGATCCTTAGGTTATGGGTAATTGATTCCTTTAAAAATTTTCGGAATCCGAGCATGTGGGCCCGGGGGTGTATTTTAGGATTTTTCAAAGTGAGATGAAATAACTAAGTAAATAGGAGAATTCCATACTTTTGAGTATAAATTGATATATTTATGTAACATTTGGCTATTTTTGAGTCCTTGGGTGACGAGTTCAGAGTTTCGGGCGCTTTCTTGACCCGGGGAGTAGGTTCGGCACGAGATGAGTCTCCTTTCTAACCTTGTAAGAGGGAATTATCCCTATAGGTAATATAAATACAATGTGTTTGTGGGGGCTACGTACGTACCAAGTGACGATAGTCCGTACGTAGCGACTATGATTGTTATGTCCGGGTAGTTAGGCCCACATCATGCCTTGTGTTCTTCCTCGAAATGAATTATATGCTTCATGAATTCATGTTATATGCAACTTTGTTCCCTGGGATAATGGAATCGGATAATTTAAAAGGAATGGTTCACTGGAAAGTAATTTATAAGGAATATTGTGTGTGCATGTGACCGCTACGCAATTTACATTCCGCGAGCGGAGTGTTCTTTCCCCCACTCTCATGGGAGCGGGTCGTACGCCACTGTGGGTTGAAAGATACATTATGGTTCGGGACGTTCAACCTTCGGCAGTGCACAGATATGATAATTATAATGGCTTAGGCCGGTTGTCCTTATCCCGTATGCGCATGCTAAATTATTAAAGATTTCATGGATATTGAAATGACAGATACTTGGGGGAAAATGAAGTAGTAGTTGTTTATTCACTTCCAGAATTTATTTGAATTGCAGTTACATTTAATGTTTGCTGCCTTTATCATCCTCATATGCCTACTGTTGTTATCATACCTTGTTAATTTATATTGTTGTACCCTAGTGAGTGTCAAATCGACCTCTCGTCACTACTTCTTCGAGATTAGACTGGATACTCACTAGGTACATATTTATTATGTACTCATGCTACGCTTCTGTACTTAATTGTACAGGTTCTGAGGCTGGTGCATCTGGTTATCAGACCGGAGCTCGATTCTAAGTATAGATTGGATCTGACTTCACAGTGAGTTGCTTCTCCTGACTATCCTCGGCAGCACCATGGAGTTTCTTTTGTTATTTCCCGTCTATTTCTTCCAGACAGTGGGACAACTATATTATATCTTTTGTATATTTTGTTAGTATGCCCGTAGGACTTGTGACACTAGTTCCTGGTACACACGCCGTAGATATTATGGTTTACGGGTCTGTATGGATATTGTCTCACGCCTCTTTATGACTGTTTTTGGTTAAATTGGTTAATTACCCTTTTCATCTAATGTTTTAAGTTTAAAACTTGTTATACGTTGGAATGTTTAAGTAAATATGAAAAATTCTTAGTAATTTAAGGGTTGGCTTGCCTGACACCGGTGTTGGGCGCCATCACGACTTGAGTTAGGATTTTGAGTCGTGAAAACATGATATCATAGCTCTAGGTTCACGTAGGTCTCACGAGTCACGGGCAAACCCAGTAGAGTCTTGCGGATCGATACAGAGACGTCTGTATTTATTTTCAGGAGGCTATAGTGTTTTAGGAAATCTCTCTTTATCCTTATTCTATCATGCAGTCTATGGTTTACTAAAACTCATTCTTCTATTTTCTTATAGATGGTAAGGACGCGTGCATCCGACGTTCCGGACCCGGGAGATGCCGCTACCCCCTGTTGTCCGAGGCCGTGGCAGAGGCCGGGGGAGGGCACCGGCCCGAGGTAGGGGACGAGGGCGTCCCAGAGATATTCCAGCTGCACCACCACCAGAGGATCCTATCATAGAGGAGCAGGACGAGGTGCCCCCAGCAGATCCTGCTCCAGTGGACTTCATGACGGCGCCAGGCTTCTAGGAGGTCATGGGCCTTATGATGCGGTTTATGGACACTATGTCCCAAGCTGGTTTATTTCCAGCAGATCCTGCCACTTCTCAGGCTGGAGGGGGAGTCCAGACCCCTACTGCCCAGGCTGCATGTCACGACTTGAAATCCCACCTTCAGGCCGAGATGGCGTCTAACATTGAACTCGCTGGACAAGCTAACGTTACTAGTAAAACCGATTTGTTCCTTTACTGTTTAGCATTTTTAAAAGAGACATATAAGAACAATTAGATATGAGAAAGCAGAAGGTAAGAAATTCAACAACTTAAATAATAATTCGTACAAAAATTTCCTTAAACATCCCCCAAGACTGGTGTTACAAATTCATGAACAGTCTAAGATTTTTACTAAAAACAAAGTCTGAACAAAACAATACAATTGTCTCGGAAGAACAAGAGAAGGCAGAAATAAAGAGGAATGAGATAGGAGGTGACGCCAAGGCCTACGAACGCCTGCAGGGCTACCTCAGTGTCGCCTGTGGACTGAAGGACACTCCCTCGATCACTGTCCATCGAGTCCGGTACCGTAATCTGCACAACATAAAGAAGTGCAGGTGTAGCATCAGTACAACCGACCCCATGAACTGAGTAAGTGCCGAGCCTAACCTCGGCGAAGTAGTGACGAGGCTAGGACACGACAAATAATAACCACCTGTGCAATTCATAATATATAATAGAAATAACGGAAGGAAGTAAACAATTAAGTACAAAATACGGGAAGAACATGCCAGGGCACAAAAGGGGAAAAACACTTATTGAGTAACAGAACATGGCAACCGTCTAGTATCAGAATAACAACAGGGATAAACAAGTGCACGCCATCACCCTTCGTGCTTTACTCTCATTCTCACCAAGACAAGTGCACGACATCACCCTTAGTGCTTTACTCTCACACTCACCAAGACAAGTGCACCGCATCACCCTTCGTGCTTTACTCTCATACTCACCAAGACAAGTGCACCGCATCACCCTTCGTGCTTTTACCTTACAATATCATCACGACATTAACCTTCGTGCTTTTAATATAAATCATGGCACGACATCACCCTTCGTGCTTTTACCTCACTATATCGGCACGGCATTAACCTTCGTGCTTTTAATATAAATCATGGAACGGCATCACCCTTCGTGCTTTACACCCTTCCTTACCCAACAATAATCAGAACAACAATTTGGCAAGGAAGAATCACAGTACAAAACATAATTTATAACATCCCGGCAAGGGAAATATAACAGAAATATCACTGTCCCGGCAAGGGACCCAGCTATAACCAATCTCACTAAACGTACAACATAACCAAAATAATCCTCAACCGAACAACTAATCAACAGTGTTCCCAACCAAGTATTTCCAACAATTGAATAATCTTCAAAAATAGAAGCTACTTCATAACACAGTGAATATCGAAGAAAAACACATATACCATAAGATATGACTCACGGGCATGCTTGACAACAAGGTATAGGTACTCGTCACCTCACCTATACATTGAACATGATAATAACACGTAGCGCATATGACTAAACATCTATTCCCTCAAGCTAGGTTTAGGCCAAACACTTACCTCGATTCCAAGAATCCAAATCAAGCCTCTAGCACTGTTTTCCCTCTCGAATCCAACTCTGAAACGATAGTATCTAGACATAATCGACTCAAAAATATCAATAATGACTCAATAATTCAATCCCAAAGCCTAAGTATGCATTTCCCATCGTTCTTCCAAAAATACCAAAATTCGACCCCGGGCCTGCTTGGTCCAAACTCGAGGTTCGGACCAAAACTCGATCACCTATTCCCCCGTGAACCCGAACATACAATTTGTTTTGCAATCCGACCCCTAAACGAGGTTGAACTCCCCAAAATTCCAAAAGCCCCAACTCTACCCAAAAGCCCCAATTTCTACCTTTAATCCATGATTTTAGGCCTAGAATCTAATAATAGTTGATGAAAATGAAAGAAAACGGAGTTAAGAACACTTACCTATGAAGTTATGGAGGAAGAGTAGCTTGGAACTCGGCTATGGGGCTTGGAGAAGAAGGAGAGGGTGAGAAATATTAGAAATCCCGAAATAGCATTCTGTTTTTAAGGCATTAAAATGACTGGGCGAATTTACTCTACGCGATCGTGGAAAGGGAGTTGCGATCGCGGAGAGTACTAGGTTTTAGACTTATGAGATCGCGAACAAGGGACCTCGATCACGGGGGTACTAGACACTGACCATCGTAATCGCGACCAAGCGATCGCGTTCACGTAGAGCAACACGCGGCCCTGCCCCCAGATCCCTTTAACGTTATGAGATCGTGTGAGGCCCCTCGCGATCGCGTAGAGCACCACCCCCAGGCACTTCGATCGTGTCCAAGGCCCTGCGTTCGCGTAGGGTAATTTCCCACCCCCAACCATAGACACATCGCGATCGCGTGAGTCACGCTGCGATCGCGGAGAGCAAAACACAGAACACTAGAAACAGATCAAAAACCAGATTTTTCCAACTCTTTTGCACCCCGACACCTACCCAGAACTCACCCGAGCCCTCGGAGCCTAAAACCAAATATACACACGAACTCAAAATCATCCTACAAACTTATTCGAGTAATTAAATCACTAATATAACATCAAAAAAATGAATTAAACTCAAAAATCCATAGAATTTTCTCAAACTTCATAAACTTCTAAATTCTCCAAATTTTGATCTGAAACACGTCAAACCAAGTCCGTTTCTTTCCAAATTTTACAGATAACTCTCATAACACATATCGAACCTGTTCCGGGCTCCGGAACCATAATACGAGCTCGGTAACATAGATTTCACATCAAAATTCATTTTCAAAAGTCTTTCTTATTTTTAGAAAATAATTTTCTTTAAAAATTCATTTCTCGGACTTGGGACCTCGGAATTCGATTCCGGGCATACGCCCAGATCCCATACTTTCCTACGGACCCTCCGGGACCGTCAAATCACGGGTCCGGGTCCGTTTACCAAAAATATTGACCAAAGTCAACTTTATTCCATTAATTATCATAAATTCAAATGTTCAACATAATTCCACATAAAGACTTCCCAGCTACGTGCTCGGGTTGTGCACGCACATCGAGGTGAGATTAGCAGAGGCTTTCGGGGCCTCGGAACATATTTTTTGCTAAATTACACAAGATGACCTTTTGGATCATCACAATCTCCACCTCTAAAACAACCGTTCGTCCTCGAACGGACATAGAAAAGTACCTTAATCGGGGAAAAGGTGGGGATAACGGCTCCGCATATTGGGCTCGGACTCCCAAGTAGATGCTCAACAGGCTGACCTCTCCACTGAACATGAACCGAAGGATAACTCTTCGATGTCAATTGTCGCACCTGCTGGTCTAATATGGCTACCGGCTCTTCCTCATAAGACAATTCCTTGTCCAACTGGACACCACTGAAGTGAAGTACATGAGATGGGTCCGCAATATACCTCCAAAGCATAGATACGTGAAACACCGGATGCACGGTTGGCAAACTAGGTGGCAAGGCAAGTCTGTAGGCCACCTCTCCTACCTTGTCCAGGATCTCAAATGGACCAATGTACCTAGGGCTCAACTTTCCCTTCTTTCCGAATCTCATTACGTCCTTCATGGGAGACACCCGAAGAAATACCTGGTCGCCTATCATAAATGCCAAATCTCGAACTCTGCGATCCGCATAACTCTTCTGCCTGGACTGAGTTGTACGAAGTTTATCCTGAATGATCTTCACCTTGTCCAAGGAATCCTGGACTAACTCAGAACCCAACAATCTACCCTCTCCCAGCTCAAACCATCCGACTGGAGACCGACACCGTCTACCATACAACGCCTCATACGGAGCCATATGAATGCTCGACTAATAGCTGTTGTTGTAGGAAAACTCAGCTAAAGGCAAGAACTGGTCCCATGAACCACCAAAGTCAATGACATAAGCTCGCAACATGTCCTCCAAAATCTGAATAGTACGCTCGAACTGCCCTTCCGTCTGAGGATGGAATGTTGTGCTCAAATCGATCTGTGTGCCTAACTCTTGCTGAAATACTCTCCAGAAATGGGAGGTAAACTGAGTACCTCGGTCTGATATAATGGATATGGGCACACCATGCAGTCTAACAATCTCTCTCATATAGATCCTTGCCAACTTCTCTGCTGAATACGAAACTGATACTAGAATGAAGTGCGCTGACTTGGTCAGCCTATCCATAACTACCCATACTACATCAAACATCCTCTGAGTCCGTGGGAGTCCAACTACAAAGTCCATGGTGATACGCTCCCACTTCCACTCGGGAAGCTGAATCTGCTGCATCAAACCACCGGGCCTCTGGTGCTCGTACTTAACTTGCTGACAATTCAAGCACCGAGCTACATAAGCTACAATATCCTTCTTCATCCTCCGCCACCAATAATGCTTCCGCAAGTCCTGGTACATCTTTGCGGCTCCCGGATGAATAGAATACCGGGAACTATGGGCCTCCTGAAGTATCAACTCATGAATACCATCCACATCAGGTACACAAATCCGACCTTGCATCCTCAGAACTCCCTTAACATCAATTGTAACCTTCTTGTAATCTCCGTGCCTGAATCTATCTCTAAGAATACATAAATGACGATCATCATACTGCCTGGCCTGAATACGGTCAAACAATGAAGAACGGGCCATGGTATGGGCCAAAACACTGCCAATCTCAGAAACCTCCAATCTCACAAATCGGTTGGCTAAAGCATGAACATCCAAAGCAAGAGGTCGCTCTCCGACTTATAAATAGGAAAGACTTACCATACTAGCTGACTTCCGGCTCAAAGCATCGGTCACCACATTGGCCTTCCCCGGATGATAAAGAATGGTAATATCATAATCCTTCAGCAACTCTAATCATCTCCTCTGCCTCATGTTCAACTCCTTCTGTCTGAACAGATACTGTAAGCTCTTATGATCTGTGAACACCTCACATGGCACACCATACAAACAATTCCTCCAAATCTTCAATGCATGCACAATAGCTGCTAACTCCAAGTCATGAACTGGGTAGATCTTCTCATGAACCTTCAACTGACGAGAAGCATAGGTTATAACCTTGCCATCCGACATCAACACTGCGCCAAGCCCAACCTGTGAAGCATCACAATACACGCTATACGATCCTGAACCTATGGGAAAAACTAACACTGGTGCCGTGGTCAAGGCTGTCTTGAACTTCTGAAAGCTCGCCTCACACTCATCAGACCACCTGAACTGGGCACTCTTCTGAGTCAACCTGGTCATCGGGGCTGCAATGGATGAAAATCCCTCCACAAACTGGCAATAATAACCTGCTAAGCCCAAGAAACTCCGGATCTCTGTAGTTGAGGTGGATCTAGGCCAATCTCTGACTGCTGAAATCTTCTTGGGATACACCTGAACACCCTCTGACGATATCACATGGCCTAGAAATGCAAATGAACTCAACCAGAACTCACACTTGGAAATTTTTGCATAAAACTGACTATCCATCAAAGTCTGGAGGACGACTCTAAGGTGCTACTCATGCTCCTCTCGACTGCGAGAGTAAATCAAAATATCATCAATTAAAACAATCACAAATGAGTCCAAATAAGGCCTGAACACTCGGTGCATCAACTCCATGAAAGCAGCGGGGGCATTTGTCAGCCCAAATGACATCACCAAGAACTCATAATGCCCAGAACGAGTGCTAAAGGTTGTCTTAGGGACATCAGACGCCCTAATCCTCAGCTGATGGTAACCAGATCTCAAGTCAATCTTGGAAAACACTGAAGCACCCTGAAGCTGGTCGAATAAATCATCAATCATCGGCAAAAGATACTTGTCCTTAATAGTAACCTTATTCAGCTGCCGGTAGTCAATACACATCTTCATCGAGCCATCTTTCTTCTTGACAAACAATACTGGGGCACCCCAAGGAGAAACACTAGGCCTAATGAAGCCTTTATCCAAAAAATCCTGCAACTGATCTTTCAACTCCTTAAACTCTGGCGGGGCCATACGATACGGTGGAGTAGAAATAGGTTGGGTTCCCTGAGCTAACTCAATACAAAAATCAATGTTCCTGTCGGGTGGCATACCCGACAGGTCAGCAGGGAATACCTCTGGAAACTCACGAACCACGGGCACAGACTCCAAGGAAGGAACCTCGGCGCTAGAATCACGAACATAGGCCAGATAGGCCAAACAACCCTTCTCGACCATGCGCCGAGCCTTCATATAAGAAATAACTCTACCCGAAGAATGACTAGGAGTCCCTCTCCACTCCAAACGAGGCACCCTTGGAAAAGACAAGGTCACTGTCTTGGCATGACAGTCCAGAATATCATAATAGGGGGATAACCAATCCATCCCCAATATAACATCGAAGTCAACCATATCAAGAAGCAAAAGATCAACCTGAGTCTCCAGTCCACCAATGACTACTAAGCAAGCACGGTAGACTCGATCTACCACTATAGAATCACTCACCGATGTAGACACATGCACAACAGTACTTAAGGAATCACGGGGCATACTCAAATAAGGGGCAAAATATGAAGACACATAGGAGAAAGCAGATCCCGGATCAAATAAAACTGGAGCATCTCTGCTACAAACTGAAATCACACCTGTAATAACTACATCAGAGGCCTCAGCCTCCGACCTGGCAGGAATGGCATAGCACCGGGGCGGAGCCCCTCCGATCTGAACATCTCTAGGTCGACCTACTGCGGGCTGGCCTCTACCTCTCGTGGCCTGTCCTCCACCTCTATGAGTCTGACCTCCACCTATGGCACCTCGAACTCCACCCCTAGCTGGCTGAGGGGTGGGGGTGCACCTGGTGAGGGAATAATAGAACGAGAACCCTGATGCTGAGAACTACCAGAAGCTCGGGGGCAATATCTAGCAATGTGCCCTGGATCACCACAAGAGTAACAAGCCCTCTGCTGCTGAGACTGTTAGCCCTGAAACTGTCCCTGTCGACCAGAATAACCACCTTGGAAGCTCTGAAGCGGCGGTGCACTGATAGGAGCTGATGGTGCACTGCGAGATACTTGAAGCGCCGACTGGAATGGCCTAGGAGGATGACCTATGCCAAAGGAATATCTACCTCCAGATGAGGCACCACTGAACTGACCGGAATAGCGAGGTATCTTGTCAGACCCCTGATCACTGCCCTGTGATAAGACCATCTCAATACGCATGGCCACATTGGCTGCCTCCTTGAATGAAATATCAGTACCTGTCTCTCTGTCCATCTGGAGTCTAATAGGCCGAGCTAGACCCTCAATAAACCTCCTCAACCTCTCACGATCAGTGGGGAGTATCATGATAGCATGTCGGGCCAAAGTAATGAACCTGGTCTCATACTGTGTAACAGTCATAGATCCCTGTAGGAGGCGCTCAAACTGCCTCTGAAGACCCTCCCTCTGAGTAACTGGTAGAAACTTCTCCATGAATAACTCGGAGAACTGAGCCCAAGTCAATGGTGCATACCCAGCTGGCCTGGTCAAGCAATAGTCCCTCCACCAAGTCTTGGCGGTACCAGAAAGACGGAATATAGCAAAATCAACTCCATCGAACTCCACAATGCCCATGGTCCGAAGAACCTCATAGCAACTGTCCAAGAAATCTTGGGTATCCTCTGATGATGCTCCAGTAAATGTAGTAGAAAATAGCTTGGTGAACTGATCCAACCTCCACAAAGCATCGGCAGACATGGTTGCCCCCTCAACTTCCTGTGCCACAAAACTCGGCTGAGTTGCTCCAGTTGCCCGAGGTGCTGGAGTCTGAAACTGAGGAGCTAGCTGCTATGGTGTGCGGGTAGCAGGAGTCTGGGTCCCTCCCCCAGCCTGAGAGACGGCTGGTGCAGTAAGAAGAAGACCAGCCTGAGCCACGCTCTCCATAAGGCCCACTAAACAGACCAGAGCATCCTGAAGAACCAGGGTGGCAATGAACCCCTCCGGGACCTGAGCTGGTCCAACTGGAACTGCTTGAGCAGGGACCTCACTGACAAAGTCTACCTGTGGCTCCTCCGCTGATGTTGCTGCTCTCGGCTGAGCTCTAGCTCTGCCTCGGCCTCTAGCACGGCCTCGGCCTCGGCCTCGGCCCCTTGCAGGAGCTACAACAGCAGGATCGAGCTGCTGAGCAGTAGATGAGGAAGTACGTGTTCTCGCCATTTGCGAGAGAATAGAATAGAAAATCAGTTAGCATTTAGAATTCAAACCGCACGACAGAGAAGAAGAAATGTGAAGTTATTCCTAATCTTGCAGCCTCTAGGGGATAAGTACAGACGTCTCCGTACTGATCCCTCAGACTCTACAAGTTTGTCCGTGAATTGTGAGACCTAAGCAACCTAGTGCTCTGATTACCAACTTGTCACGACCCGAAACCCCACCTTCAGGCCGTGATAACGTCTAACATTGAACTCGCTAGACAAGCCAAAGTTACTAGTAAAACCGATTTATTCCTTTACTGTTTAGCATTTTTAAAAGAGACATATAAGAACAATTAGATATGAGAAAGCGGAAGGTAAGAAATTCAACATCTTAAATAATAATTCGTACAAAAATTTCCTTAAACATCCCCCAAGACTGGTGTCACCAATTCATGAACAGTCTAAGATTTTACTAAAAACAAAGTCTGAACAAAACAATAAAACTGTCTCGGAAGTACAAGAGAAGACAGAAATAAAGAGGAATGAGATAGGAGGTGACGCCAAGGCCTGCAGACGCCTGCAGGACTACCTCAGTGTCGCCTGTGGACTGAAGGACACTCCCTCGATCACTGTCCACTGGGTCCGGTACCGTAATCTGCACAACATAAAGAAGTGCAGGTGTAGCATCAGTACAACCGAACCCATGTACTGAGTAAGTACCGAGCCTAACCTCGGCGAAGTAGTGACGAGGCTAGGACACGACAAATAATAACCACCTGTGCAATTCAATAATATATAATAGAAATAACGGCAGGAAGTAAACAGTTAACTATAAAATACGGGAAGAACATGCCAGGGTACAAAGGGGAAAAACACTTATTGAGTAACAGAACATGGAAACCGTCTAGTATCAGAATAACAACAGGGAATAAACAAGTGCACGGAATCACCCTTAGTGCTTTACTCTCATTCTTACCAAGATAAGTGCACGGCATCACCCTTCGTTATTTACTCTCATACTCACCAATACAAGTGCACGTCATCACCCTTCGTGATTTACTCTCATACTCACCAAGACAAGTGCACGGCATCACCCTTCGTGGTTTTACCTCACAATATCGGCACGACATTAACCTTCGTTCTTTTAATATAAATCATGGCACGGCATCACCCTTCGTGCTTTTACCTCACTATATCGGCAGGAATTAACCTTCGTGCTTTTAATATAAATCATTGTACGACATCAACCTTCGTGCTTTACACTCTTCCTTACCCAACAATAATCAGAACAACAATTTGGCAAGGAAGAATCACAATACAATACATAATTTACAACATCCCGGCAAGGGAAATATAACAGAAATATCACCGCCCCGGCAAGGGACCCAGCTATAACCAATCTCACTGAATGTACAACATAACCAAAATAATCCTCAACCGAACAACTAATCAACAGTGTTCCCAACCAAGTATTTCCAACAATTGAATAATCTCCATAAATAGAAGCTACTTCATAACATAGTGAATATCGAAGAAAAACACATATACCATAAGATATGACTCACGGGCATGCTTGACAACAAGGTATAGGTACTCGTCACCTCACCTATAAATTGAACATGATAATAACACGTAGCACATATGACTAAACACCTATTCCCTCAAGCTAGGGTTAGGCCAAAAACTTACCTCGATTCCAAGAATCCAAATCAAGCATCTATCACTGTTTTCCCTCTCGAATCCAACTCTGAAACAATAGTATCTAGACATAATCGACTCAACAATATCAATAATGACTCAATAATTCAATCCCAAAGCCTAAACATGCATTTCCCATCGTTCTTCCAAAAATACCAAAATTCGACCCTGGGCCCGCTTGGTCCAAACTCGAGGTTCGGACCAAAACCCGATCACCCATTCCTCCACGAACCGAATATTCAATTTGTTTTGAAATTCGACCCCTAAACGAGGTTGAACTCCCCAAATTTCCAAAAGCCCCAACTCTACCCAAAACCCCCAATTTCTACCTTTAATCCATGATTTTAGGCCTAGAATCTAAAAATAGTTGATGAAAATGAAAGAAAACGGAGTTAAAAACACTTACCTACGAAGTTATGGAGGAAGAGTAGCTTGGAACTCGGCCATGGGGCTTGGAGAAGAAGGAGAGGGTGAGAAATATGAGAAATCCCGAAATAGCATTCTGTTTTTAAGGCATTAAAATGATTGGGCGAATTTACTCTACGAGATCGCGGAAAGGGAATTGCGATCGCGGAGAGTACTGGGTTTTAGACTTACATGATCGCGAACAAGGGACTGCGATCGCGGGGGTACTGGACACTGACCATCGTAATCGCGATCAAGCGATCGCGTTCGCGTAGAGCAACACGCGGCCCTGCCCCCAGATCCCTTTAACATTATCTCGCGTGAGGCCCCTCGCGATCGCGTAGAGCACCACCCTCAGGCACTACGATCGCGTGCAAGGCCCTGCGTTCGCGTAGGGTAATTTCCCACCCCCAACCATAGACACATCACGATCGCGTGAGCCACGCCGCGATCGCGGAGAGCAAAACATAGAACACTAGAAACAGATCAAAAACCAGATTTTTCCAACTCTTTTGCACCTCGACACCTACCCGGAACTCACCCGAGCCCTCGGGGCCCAAAACCAAATATACACACGACTTCAAAATCATCCTACGAACTTATTCGAGTAATTAAACCACTAATATAACATCAAAAACAATGAATTAAACTCAGAAATCCATAGAATTTTCTCAAACTTCATAAACTTCTAAGTTCTCCAAATTTTGATCCAAAACACGTCAAACGAACTCCGTTTCTTTCCAAATTTTTCAGATAAATCTCATAACACATATCGAACATGTTCCTCCGGAACCATAATACAGGCTCGGTAACACAGATTTCACATCAAAATTCATTTTCAAAAGTCTTTCTTATTTTCAGAAAACAATTTTATTTAAAAATTCATTTCTCAGAGTTGGGGCCTCGGAATTTGATTCCGGGCATACGCCTAGATCCCATATTTTCCTACGGACCCTCCGGGATCGTCAAATCATGGGTCCGGGTCCGTTTACCAAAAATGTTGACCAAAGTCAACTTTATTCCATTAATTATCATAAATTCAACTGTTCAACACAATTCCACATAAAGACTTCCCGGCTAAGCGCTCGGGTTGTGCACGCACATCGAGGTGAGATTAATGGAGGCTTTCGGGGCCTCAGAACATAGTTTTTGCTGAATTACACAAGATGACCTTTTGGGCCATCACACTGCAGGTGAGACAGCAGCATTTCATCATACCCCGGGTACACTGCCCGAGGGTAGGGTCCAGCCTGTAACAGCAGCACCTGAGCCCAGACCAGCTGCGGACGGCGATCCGCAGAAGTTATTGGATAGATGGACTCGATTGCACCCTCCAATCTTTGGGGTGAGCGAGGAGAGGATGCCCAGGATTTTATTGAAAGGTGCAGGGACAGACTGCACAACATGAGGATACTAGAGTCCCATGGAGTGGATTTCACTACCTTCTAGTTAGAGGGCAGAGCCCGCAGATGGTGGCAGACCTATATGCTCAGCAGGCCAGCAGATTCTCCTCCCATCACTTGGGAGCAATTCACTCAGATGTTTCTAGACAGATATATCACACCCTCTGAGAGGGAAGATCTGCGGTATCAGTTTGAGCAGCTGGAGCATGGACAGATGTCAGTGGCAGATTATGAGGCTAGATTTTCAGAGTTGTCTCACCATGCACTCATGATACTACCTACTGATGCTGAAAGAGTACGCAGATTTGTGGCTGGATTGTATCTAGGTATTAGGGCCATCATGGCCCGAGAGGTGTAGATGGGTACTCTTTATCAACTCATGGTAGATATTGCCCGCAGGATCGAGGGGTATCGGTCGAGGAGCAGGGGAAGCAGGACAAGAGGGCTAGATTCTCCGGAGATTTCAGAGGTGCCCTAGTTAGGGGAAGAGGTCAGTTTGGTAGTTGTCAGCCCAACAGGCCTTCATATTCAGCACCCCCACCACCTCCCCGAGGTGTTCCAGCTAGGCCTCATTTCAGCGCCATGCCAGAGCGTTCCTACCGCCCTCCAGCTATTCAGAGTTCACCTGGTGGTTATTCTAGTCATCGGGGATCCTCTAGTCCCTAATTCAATGCTATGACAGAGGGTTCACATCGCTCTCCAGTCGTTCAGGGTTCTTCTTCAGGGAAGTAGGTTATGGTACCATGAGGTTGCTATGAGTGTAGGGATCCAGGTCATATAAAGAGGTTTTATGCCAGGCTTCGGGGCAAGGCAGTACAGTAGGGTTATCAACCTATGGGTCCAGCACCAGCAGTCCGGCCACCTAGAGATGGAGGAAAAGTCGGCAGGGGTCGTCCTAGAGGTGGAGGCCAGTTAGGGGGAGGTCAGTCAGCTCCTGTTCACTCTGGCGAAGCTCAATCTTCCGGTGCTCCAGCTAGATTCTATGTTATTCCAGCTAGATCAGATGTAGTGGCCTCAGACGTCGTGATCACAAGTATTATTTTAGTATGTGGTAGAGAGGCCTCAGTGTTATTTGATCCAGGATCCACCTATTCATATGTTTCAGTCTTATTTTCTCATTTTCTGGATGTTCCTCGTGAGTCCTTAGGTTCTCCTATATATGTGTCCACTCCTGTGGGCGATTCTGTGGTGGTAGACCGGGTTTACCGATCCTGTGTGGTTACATTCTACGGGTTCGAGACCAGAGCGGGCCTTATATTGCTTGACATGGTTGATTTCGAGGTTATTTAGGCATGGATTGGCTATCTCCTTATTATGTCGTGATAGATTGCCATGCCAATACAGTTACTTTGGCCATGCCCGAGTCGCCTAGGCTGGAGTGGAGAGGTTCCTCAATTAGTGCAGCCAGCCGAGTTATTTCATTCCTGAAGGCTGGACACATGGTCGAGAAGGGTTGCCTGGCGTATCTTGCTTATGTGCGGTACACCACCGCCGAGTCTCCAACGATTGATTCAGTGCTAGTTGTTCGAGAGTTTGCTGATGTATTTCCTTCAGACCTTCCAGGCATGCCTCCGGATCGGGATATTGATTTCTGTATCGAGGTAGCTCCAGGCACTCAGCCTATTTCCATTCTCCCGTACCGTATGGCTCCGAAGGAGTTGAAGGAGTTGAAAGAGCAGCTTGAGGAGTTATTGGCTAAGGGGTTTATCAGACCGAGTGTATCACCATGGGTTGCTCCAGTCCTATTTGTGCAGAAGAAGGATGGGTCTATGTAGATGTGTATTGACTACCGCCAGTTGAACAAGGTCACCATTAAGAACAAGTATCCTTTGCCGCGCATCGATGATTTGTTTGACCAGTTGCAGGGTGCTCGGTGGTTTTCTAAGATTGATTTGAGATCGGGATATCATCAGTTGAAGATTCGAGCCTCAGATGTTTCGAAGACTGCTTTCCGTACGAGATATGGCCATTATGAGTTCCTGGTGATGTCCTTTGTCTTGACTAATGCTCCAGCAGCATTTATGGACTTGATGAACAGGGTGTTCAGGCCGTATATTGATTCCTTCGTCATCGTCTTCATTGTTAACATCTTGATTTACTCACGTAGCCTGGGTGAGCATGAGAAGCCTTTTAAGAGTTGTGCTCCAGACTTTGCGGGAACAAAAGCTATATGCTAAGTTCTCCAAGTGTGAGTTCTGGTTGGATTCCGTAGAATTCTTGGGGCATGTAGTATCTGGAGAGGGTATCAAGGTTGATCCTCAGAAGATTGAGGCAGTTCAGAGTTGGCCGCGTCCTATTTCAGCTACAGAGATCAGGAGCTTTTTGGGCCTAGCAAGCTATTATCGCCGATTTGTGGAGGGGTTCTCTTCTATTGCAGCTCCATTGACTAGATTGAATCAGAAGAATGGCCCGTTCCGATGGTCCGACGAGTGTGAGGCGAGCTTTCAGAAGCTCAAGGCAGCATTGACTTCAGCACCAGTTCTAGTATTGCCTTCCGGTTCTGGGATGTATACAGTATATTGCGACGCTTCACGCGTTGGCTTGGAGTGTATGTTGATGCAGGAAGGGAGAGCTATTGCTTATGCTTCGCGCCAACTGAAGGTTCATGATAAGAATACCATGTCCACGATTTAGAGTTGGCGGCGATTTGTCATGCTCTTAAGATTTGGAGGCACTACTTGTATGGGGTGTCCTGTGAGGTTTATACAGACCACCATAGCTTGCAGCACTTGTTCAAGCAGAGGGACCTTAATTTGAGGTAGCGCAGATGGCTTGAGTTGTTGAAGGATTATGATATCACCATTATTTATCATCCGGACAAGGCAGACGTGGTAGCAGATGCTTTGAGCAGGAAGGCGGAGAGTATGGGTAGTTTGGCTTATATTGCAGCAGAGGAGAGACCTCTAGCCTTGGACATTCAGTCTTTGGCTAATCGCCTGGTGAGATTAGAACTTTCAGATCCTCATCGAGTTCTTGCACATGTGGTTGCTCAATCTTCGTTATTGGGAGAGATTAAGGCTCGGCAGTTTGATGATCCGTACTTGACAGAGCTACGGGAGACAGTGGTTCAGGGTGGTGCCAAGGAGGTTACTATTGGCGAGGATGGTGTTCTGAGACTTCAGGGTCGTTTGTGTTCCTAATGTCGATGGCCTTAGAGGGAGGATTCTAGAGGAGGCAACAGTTCTCGGTATTCTGTTCATCCTGGAGCTACAAAGATATATCGTGATTTGAAGCAGCATTACTGGTGGAGGCGGCTGAAGAGGGACATTGTGGAGTATGTGGCTAGGTGTCTTAATTTCCAGCAGGTTAAGTATGAGCACCAGAGGCCATGAGGCCTACTTCAGCAAATGACCATTCCTGAGTGGAAGTGGGAACACATCACTATGGACTTTGTGCTTGGGTTGCCTCGGACTTTGCGGAAAGTTGACGCGGTTTGGGTCATTGTGGATAGATTGACCAAGTCGTCTCATTTCATTCCAGTGGCTACTACATATACTTCTAAGAGGTTGTCCCAGATCTACATTCGGGAGATAGTCCGGTTGCACGGTGTGCCGGTGTCCATTATATCAGATCGAGGTCCTCAGTTTACCTCGCACTTCTGGAGGGCATTGCATAGTGAGATTGGTACCCAGATAGATCTCAGCACAGCATTTCACCCTCATACTGATGGTCAGTCGGAGCGTACTGTTCAGATATTGGAGGACAAGCTCAGGTCATGTGTGATTGACTTCGGAGGTTAGTGGGACCAGTTTTTGCCTTTGGCAGAGTTTGATTACAAATAGTTATCAGTCCAGCATCGAGATGGCTCCATTTGAGGCTTTGTATGGTCAGCGATGTCGTTCTCCTATCGGGTGGTTTGATCCTGGCGAGGCTAAGTTGTATGGCACCGACCTGGTGAGAGATGCTTTGGAGAAAGTGAAGTTGATTCAGGAGAGGCTCTGCACAGTCTAGACAGAAGAGTTACGCGGATCAGAGGGCGCGTGATGTATCATTTATGGAGGGAGATAAGGTTCTGTTGAAGGTTTCCGATGAAGGGTATTATGAGGTTTCGGAAGAAGGGCAAGCCAAGCCCGAGGTTTATAGGTCCCTTTGAGGTGTTGAGGTGAGTTCAGGAGGTTGCTTATGAGCTAGATTTACCTCCCAGTTTATCAGGAGTTCATCTGGTCTTTCATGTATCCATGCTCCGGAGGTACCACGCCGACTTCTCTCACGTGGTTGATTTCAGCACTATTCAGTTGGATGAGAATTTGGGGCTACGAGGAGGAGCTAGTTGCTATTATTGATAGTCAGGATCGCCAGTTGAGGTTCAAGAGAGTTTCTGCTGTGAAGGTCCACTGGAGGGGCCAACCAGACGAGGAAGAGTCCGAGGAGGACATGCGGAGCAGATATCCGCACTTATTTAGCACTTCAGGTATGATTCTAGACCCATTCGAGGATGAAAGTTTGTTTAAGAGGTGGAGAATGTAACGACCCGACCGATTATTTTGTGTTATGGGACCCAGTTCCCCTAAATGAGACTTCTCGTGGCCTCTTATTATGATTTATGACTTGTGGGGATGGGTGGTTCGGGATTCGGAAGTGTTTAGAGTGGTATAGGAACACTTGGTTCCTTAAGGTTGGCTTTTAAGGCCAAGTTTGACTTCAGTCAATATTTTGAGTAAACGACCTCGGAATCGAGTTTCAACGGTTCTGGTAGCTTCGTATGATGATTTAGGACTTGGCCGTATGTTCGGAATGGGTTTTGGATGACCCGAGAGCATTTTGGCGCCCAATATCGAAATAAAAGTTTCCTTAAGTTCATATTGTGGTTTGGGAGGTGTTTTTGTGTTATCGAGGTCCGAACGTAATTTCGAGACCGGGAATAGTTCCCTTATATCATTTATGACTTGCTTGAATTTGGTGTCCTTCCGAGTAGTATAGGTCGGTTCGACGCATTGAAAGCGAATTCTAGAACTTGAAGTTCAAAGTTTGATTCAATTTGGTTTTGGGGTCGAATTCTTAGTTTCGTTGGTGTTTTTCACGTTCTGAAAATTTGAGCGAGTAAGTATCATGAATACAGACTTGCCAGTGCCTTTGGACGGGGTCCCGAGGGGCTCGGGTGAGTTTTGGACCCCTCGGAGCTAATTTCAAACACCAGATTTTTCACTGTCTGGTTTCCTTCTGTGCGATCGCAGGTGCACTAGTGCGATCACATGGGAGGAGTTAGCAGGGGTGAGAAAATGACCTGTGTGATCGCACAAGCCTGTCCGCGTCCGCACTGGGTAAAGTTGTGGCCTGGTCCAACTGTTGCTCTCTGAGATCGCATCCCCCTCCCCCCGCGAATAGGTCTAGCCCAGCTAGTCTTCCGCGATTGCACGTCCCCTTCAGCGGTCGCACAGTAGACCTTCAGGGGGTCCTGGCCAGTTGACTTCTGCGATTGATCTGCCCCAGCTGCGATCGCACACAAGGGGCAGCTGGGCAGTGTTAGTTTTAAACGGGACTTAGTCCCACTTTAGCCATTTTTCTTCACTTGGGGCGATTTTGGGAGCTTTCAAAGAGGGAATTTCACCTAGCAACTGAGAGGTAAGTGATTTCTACTATAATTTAAGTTGAGTACTTGAACTTTTAGGTGGATTAACACACTAATTAGAGGAAAATCATGGGTTAGATTAAAAACCTAGATTTTATGAAAATTGGGAGAATTACTAAGGAAATTGCCATGAAATCACACAAAAACTATATATTAATGATCCTTAGGTTATGGGTGAAAAGCTAAAGGTGACTGAAGAAGAAAAGTGGAGTTGCAGAACTCTTCTAACGAGGAAGAAGGGACGGTGGGTCCTATGTTTTTGTTTAATTAAATGGGTTACTGGGTCAGGACCCATTCGAGCTGGGTATTATTTAATAAATAAGTGAATTTTAAATTAATACTAAATTAGACACGTGGCAAGCTTAGAAAATGACACGTGACTATTTTAAAGATCCAAATTTTGCTCAGGCTTGTTCCGTTAGTTTTAGGGATACGTTTGAACCCAAAATAAAATGTTATGGGTAATTTTGGACCAAAAGGTTAACGAAGGGTATTTCTAAGTCATTTCTAATACGTTAAGGGCATTTTTGGCCCTTTTCCATTAATAGAATAGTGTTGAAGTTACCAAAAGAAAATACTAGCTAGAGCATATTTAATATGAGTAGAGGCGGATATTTAATGTTATATCAATAAATATATTTAATAAAACACTTATATTGTTAAAACCTATATGAAAGGAGTATAAAACAAAATCAAACAAACAAAAAGTGCAAACTTGAAATTATGAAAGGTAATCCTACTTTAGCGACTTGCTAGTCAAACTCATAACTATTGAACAATATCTAAACTTAGGAGATAAAGTAGGGTGAAATTCAAAAATAGCTAGTTGGTAGTAAAAAATAACCACAAATTTCAAAAGTAATCGAAAGTTTGATACTTTCTTGTAAAGATAAATCTGAACGAAAACACTGTTCAGAATCCGAATAATATTCCAACATAATATACTGGAGTTCCAGCATAATATACCGGACTTCCAGCATAATATACTAGAGTTCTAGCATAATATACTGGACTTCCAGCATAATATACTGGAGTTTCGGTATAATATACTATTCCATCATAATATGTTGGAAGTTCATACACAAGTGCTCCAATCTCCAATATATTATGTTGGAACTTCCATGTGCTGGGATTCCGGCATAATATGTTGGAAGTTCATACACAGGTGCAGCAATCTCCAGTATATTATGCTGGAACTTTCCGTGTTGCGGTAAAATAATGTCTAACTTTCAATGACTTTGCAAACGCTGGCTATTTTTCAATCACCAGTCTGACTAGCCCGTGCTATTTTCTAGATAAAGTATTATAAACGAGAGTAAGTTAGCTTATATATCATATAGGCTTAAATGATAAAATGCATATAAAAAAAATAATTAGATCTGGTAGAGTAGGTCCTTAGAGGGAAAAAAATTTCAAAAACAAATAATTATGTTATAATTTGAGAGAGAAAAAAGAATTTATTAAACATTAATATGTAAATAAAAGATTAAAAATTATATACTAATAATAATAATTAAAAAATTTGGGTCGAGAAGACATTGTTATCTTCAGAAGTAGTCGACAAGACATTGTAATTTTAGTCAAGTGAAACCATATACACATTATGGTGGGGAAAACCAAGAAAAATCCAATTATATAAAAATTGTTTCAACCTTATCTCTTTCCTTGTCTCACCTCCAGGGAACGAAGGCCCCAAGTGAAACGACGATGCTCTGGATTGGCTGCTTTTGAATCCCACCCTCGGTGCTCATATAAGCTAGTGGATGTATAAACACATCTGGGAACCTGCTGAAATGCGGATTCCAGATGAACATTTCCACATGTAACTACCTGCAAAAACCATAAAGCAATAGTTAAAACTTAATATCCGAGCAGTTTACGGGATCCAATGCAGGCAAGGTAAGAATTTAGAAAGATGCAAAGAACAATAACATTCGTAAACTCAACTACTCAAGTAAGATACAAGCATCATACTTGCAAGAGCATTTTAAAATTTTCAAAGAGCCACTTTTATGGTTGTTTTCTGTTTTAAGTCTCCATTGACCAAAAAATATCATGAATCTATTGGATCAACTAACTAATTTGCACGTCGGAATTTAAATCCAAATGTTTTAGTCTTCAATTTCTTTTGGCCAAATAATCGTTTTGTTTGCACATACACATAGGAAGAGCTTCCTTACATAATGCCTATGTGTGTGTGTGTATAACTTCTGACTATGGTTAGCAGTAAATACACCAACTGCAATATTCAAGTGAGCGATATTATGTAGAATTCACCACAAACCTATCTGCAACCTATGGAAACTGAAACACTACTGTGAACTAACACAAATACAATACTTCGAGTAAAGACTATTACTACTTTACTAAAGGATCCTAAACCGCATTTAAGAAAAGGGAGGATGCGCAATAACAAACTGGGAAAAGCAGTAGCTATTTCCATGAGAAAATGGGAGAGTAATAGTGATTCCGAAGATGTGCAGAATGAACATATCAAGAAAAAACATACCCCAGAAACTTTAACAAATTGGCCATCTTTTGCAGTTCTAAGCTCGGCATCAGGGTACTGAGAGATGAAACCAACAATAGCACTTCTTCCGTAACAAGTATTCCATGTGAATACCGCAGCAACAATGGCAAATAGGATAACGACAACGACAAGAAGAATGGGATTGTGAACAGCAACAAGAATAAAACCACCAGCTATAAATCCCATCACAAATAGAAGAATTATAGACCAAAGTATTGGCTTCAGGAAGCTCTTACAGAAGGCATATTCTTCACCGGGGCTTAGGCGAGTAACAGCCTGGTTATTAACAATAGAACTCTGTAGCTTGATCGAGCCTGCGGAATCCAATGGACCTGAAACCTTCCGTGGAGCACCAGCTGAATTGAGTGGACCCGAAGAAATGGGACCGGATGTAATGAGGCCTGTCGTAGGGAGAATCGGGGGAATAGGGCGAGAGTTTTGACGGGAATTACCAGTAGCCCCTCCAGCTTGGGGACCCGATGACTTCTTCATAGGCTCTCCGTGTTTATTTAGAGGACCTGAGTTGGTCTTTTTCAAAGAAACAGATCCAGGACCGACACCAGAAGCCATGCGACTGATTGAATTCAGTTGACCCGAATGAGAAGTAGCGCCACCAAATGATCCTGTTCTTGATGGGGCATTGTTAATAGGTCCCGATTTCCGTGCCCCGGTTGGGATATCAAACATTTTCCCAAGCTCTCCGGACTTTTTGATATCACCGCCAGTATAAGGCATGGCAACCGAGCTCATTGTTGTAGCCTTTTCCTTTGGCTGCTCAGGCCGGCCAGATACATAAAGGCCACTGCTCAACTTATGAGACGGGAACCGAGAACCCATAATGCCAACCTAGCTATCAGTAGAAGCCCAATGGCAATGCACGTAGACAGGACAGCAGTGTTTATTCTTTAACACCCACGAATAGAGACTCGATAACAGGCTGAAAACCCACCTCAGCAGACCAATTTCAACAGTAATGTTATACCTATTCAACAAAAAAACTGCCATATAAGCATCTCATTTACATTGGGAAGCAAAATACAAGAAGCACCAACGGCGGCTATGATAAACCTTCTGTATTTTTTTGATAAGGAAACCTTGTGTATATCAAAGCTTAACTTCAAATTTAGATATTCCAGACTTGGCACAAGATATATGCACTCACACTAGGACTTAAATTCCAGAAAGAAGCATCAACTATTTTCCGAATCACAACTAATGAGAACGAGAAAATGACCAATAAGTATAAAGTGGGGGATAATGCACAGAGATCTAGAGATTTTGTAAACCATTATTCAATACCCATAATTTCAAAAAAGTTGGTTGAGACACAGGATGATAGGGCGGGCAGCGGACTTTCGGTACTTTCTACCGACTCGATTTCAATACTAAGTAAGCTGTCATTGCATAAGTAAGAAAGTTCAGCTACATAGGGTAAGGAGAGGGGCGGACGAGAGTTCTAATAATTCTCTTCCTTCCAATTTAAAAGAAAACGAAACAATGAGCCTGTAATAGATGTAGATACAATAGAGCAGTATCATAAATCAGTACTCATAACCCACAGATCTGGATATTTTTTTCAAAACTGCAGTCAATCTCAGTCATGTACATGTATGCAGACAAGCAAATCTGGAGAAAATCTCATTCAATTAGTTCTACTAAAAGGTTTTCAGACATCCTTTAACTAACTTTGTGGTTAGTGTTCAGAAATCAAGTACCAACAAAGACACCAAATAGATCCAAAACAAAGAAACAAAATAAAAGTCATACCCAACAACACAATTGCAGTAAGAAGCACAACGTGAGAGATCAGAGACCAAAATGTACAAAACCCAAATAAGATTGGATTTTTACACACACAAAAATGTCTCAAGGATCCAAGAAAAATATAAATCAGCCAAATGGGTTAAAAAAAAAAAGAAACTAGTACTACCATTTATACAAATCTGGAGAACCCCATAAAATAAATAACCTGTTATACTAAATTAAGAAAGCAAAAACAACCCACATTCACATTATTAAACTGAGCTGGTTATATCCTTAGATAAAAAAGAAAAAGGTATTTCCTTTTTTTTCTCTGGAAAAAGAAGGTACTTCCGAATTAAAAAAAAGGCGTGTGAAATCTCTTCTCACCTCCAGGGAACGAAGGCCCCAAGTGAAATGACGATGCTCTGGATTGGCTGCTTTTGAATCCCATCCTCGGTACTCATATTAGCTAGTGGATGTATAAACACATCTGGGAACCTTCTGAAATGCAGATTCCAGAGGAACATTTCCACATGTAACTACCTGCAAAACCATAAAGCAATAGTTAAAACTTAATATCCGAGCAGTTTACGGGATCCAATGCAGGCAAGGTAAGAATTTAGAAAGATGCAAAGAACAATAACATTCGTAAACTCAACTACATAAGTAAGATACAAGCATCATACTTGCAAGAGAATTTTAAAATTTTCAAGGAGCCAATTTTATCGTTGTTTTCTTTTTTAAGTCTCCATTGACCAAAAAATATCATGAATCTATTGGATCAACTAACTAATTTGCACGTTGGAATTTAAATCCAAATGTTTTAGTCTTCAATTTCTTTTGGCCAAATAATCGTTTTGTTTCCACATACTCATAGGAAGAGTTTCCTTACGTAATGCCTATGCGTGTGTGTGTATAACTTCTGACTATGGTTAGCAGTAAATATACCAACTGCAATGTTCAAGTGAGCAATATTATGTTGAATTCACCACAAAACTATCTGCAACCTATGGAAACTGAAACACTACTGTGAACTAACACAAATACAATACTTCGAGTAGCATCAGCATACGGAGACATTGGTTTCCATGAGCAGCAAAAAGTACTTACACGCCAGCTAGGGAGATCTTAGAAAAACCACATTTCAGTCAGTACTTCAAGAATCTCATCATGTACTGCTCTCAAAGGCATCTGATTCTGGTGTATAACCATGCTCACGCAATCGAGCAGTTAAGGAATTCAATCCAGAATAAATAAGGTTCCCTTCTGGATGAGACTGATCAGTAATAAAGACATGGACACCATTATTAAGTTCAATCCAGCTGCAACCAGGTGTTTTCCTTACATTTTGTAGCCTCATTGTGTCTCTTACCTCTAATACCTTTTCATAGCGACCAGTCTGTCCATAAATATTTGATAATATGACATAGCTTCCACAATGTTCTGGTTCAAGGTCAAGTACCTGTTTTACAGCAACCTCAGCAAGATCAGGATTACCGTGGAGACGGCAGGCAGCCAAGAATGCCCTCCATACAACAGAATTGGCCTTAATCGGCATTGCTAATAACAACTCATAAGCAGCTTCAAGCTGCCCGGCACGACCTAGCATGTCAATCACGGAGGTGTAATGTTCAATAGAAGGCACAACGCCATAATTCGACTGCATTTGTGCAAGAAATTCTTTCCCCTGTTTTATTAGGCCAGAATGGCTACAAGCCGACAACACGCCAACGAATGTGACATCATCAGGTCTCAATTCTGCCTTACACACATCAGAAAACAATTCTAATACCTTGATGCCAAATCCGTGCATGCCATACCCCTTAATCATAATATTCCATGATGCTACATCTTTGTAATTCATCATATCAAAGATCAGTTGAGCTTCACGCATGCTTCCACATTTTGCATACATGTCAAAAATTGCATTATCAATGTAAGTATCATTGTATTCTCTGTAATCAGCATCTTTCCTCACACCATTAACAATCATGTACGCGTGAATCTCCCTACCGTGCCTTAATGAGGCTAAATGAGCACAAGCAGGAAGAGTGGTAGTGACAGTCACCATATCGGGACGAACTCCAGCGGACAACATCCTTTTGAAAAGCCTCAACGTTCCACCGTGATCACCACATTGTTCATGCACACAGATTACCGAGTTCCAAGAAAATATATCCTTCTCCACCATCGTCTCGAAAACCTCCAAAGCTTCAGTAAAACAGCGACATTTACCATACATGTCAATTAGTGCATTCGAAATGGCAACACCCAAATCAAACCCCTTCTTTATCACAAACCCGTGAATCACCTTCCCATTATAAACTTCCCCATAATTTGCTAGAGCAGAAAGTACACCTGTTACAGTAAACCTGTTGGGAATAACCCCATCCTCAATCATCCACCTAAAAACCATCAAAGCACTACAAAACTCACCCGTTTGAGCATAGCCATTGATCATGGCATTCCAAAGCACACATCTTCCCTCTCCGGCAACTCCTCAAACACATCTAACGCAAAATCTACCATCCCATACATCAAATAACTATGCAACAAAGCACTGCCAATGAACAAATCAACTTCTAACCCAAGTTTAAAAACTAACCCATGAATCTTTTTCACATCTACTACATTACAACAAGCCTTAAGCACACAAGGGAAAGTGAACTTATCAGGCACGACACCTACTACCCTCATTTGGCAATAGAATTCAAAAGCTCTTTTATTCAAGTCATTGGCAATTAACCCTGCTATAATAGCATTATAAGCAAACACATTATGACCAAGTGGGGAAGCATAGAACACAGATAATGCATACGATAATGAGTTGCATTTTGAGTACATGTTAATAAGGCTAGTAGTAGGCAGTAGAGATGAATTTAAATGGCCAAATCTAAGCATGTGGCAATGGACTTGTTTCCCTCTTGTGAGGTTCTTGTCATTGGCACATGTTTGAAGTGATACAATGCAAGTCTTGAGGTCAAAAGACTTGTAAGCAATGGATGAAAAACTGTTTAAATATTGACCCTGTGCTTTAAATATGAACAAAGATTTCAAAAGAAAGGTTCTTTGGCTCATTTAGGATTTAAAAAAATGATTTTTCTCAAGAAATATGCATATGGGTATGAAAGAAATTGATTTTTTTATGCATATGGGAATGAAAAAAATGATCTTTTTCAAGAAATATAAATATGGGTATGAAAGTTGAGCACTACATATGCTATACAACCAGAGGCGGACCTAGGATTTAAAGGTGGCGGGGCACTGTAACAGTACCTTAACAGTGTTTGTAGGCAGTAGGGTCACGCCAGAAACAATTACTCGATGGCTTTAGACGGACTAATCACTGGTGGTTGCCTGAGGGTTTTGAAAGTTGGGGAAGAAGTTGTCTGTGTGGAGAGAGAGAATTGGAGAAGAAGCTTTTGATTAGGGATTTAACTAAAAGTAAAAGGGGTGGGTCCATTGGAAAAAACTAAAGCAAATACATTAACTAAGTAAAACCATGGGAACAAATGTTGAAGATTCTCAGTGGTGGCAGGATGGTAGTGACATGGAGAGAGAAGGGAAGGTTGCGGTGGTAGTGGTTGGTTATGGTGGTTGGGAGAGAGAAGATGAGAAGTGAAAAGAATTATTTTCAGAAAAGATAAGCCTCTCACGCGCCTAGAGTTAAGGTTATTACAATTACGGAGCCATGTCAGCGAATTGTGTTTGATAGGAACATATAATTTGAGTTCAGGTGTTCAATAGGAAAAAAACTTTGTTTAAGTGTCAAAATGAAAAGATAGGACAAGTTTGAGGGTTATTCTGCCTAACTAAAAGTAAAAGGGGTGGGTCCATTGGAAAAAACTAAAGCAAATACATTAACTAAGTAAAAGAAAAAAGGAATGGGCAGCTAGTAGTAGCTAAAAATATAGGCCTTTGGGCTGACCATATTTTCCAACTAAAATATGGGTCATTGGGCTATCATATTAAATTGTCCAACTGAAAAATAAAAAACGTGGGAAGTAACTGTGTAGTTGCACGGATTCGAATTCAGATATTTGGCATGAAAGTAGCAGCTCCTACCGGTGCCCCCAAGGTGCTTTTGTGTCTGAGGGGTCCCAGAGAAATATATGTCATATTTTGAAGGTATATACACATATATTGATAGTTTCTTCCGAAGTTACCGGGGGTCGGTGACCCCTCTCCTCTCCACGTGAGTCCGCCTCTGCTTAGGCGAGTAACAGCCTGGTTATTAACAATTGAACTAGGGGTGGGCATAGTTTGGGAAAATCCGAAATCCGATCTTTTTTTATTTTTGGTTTGGATTTTTGGATTATGGATTGGAGTTCGGATTTTATTTTTAAAAATTTTGGATTTTGGATTTGGGACTTTGAAATTTCGGATATCCGAAAATCCGAAATTTTTTTACCCTATATTTAGCCTTACCCGTTAGACATTAGCCCATTATGGCATTACCCACATACATACCTAAAAATAATAAATCTAAATCTCCAATAGTATCATGCCCATTAAATATTAGCTCGTATATTCAATACAAATTACTAAGTCCAATATGAGATTCTCTACCAAATCAAAGTAAAAATTGCACGGAGCGCCCTATTTAGGCGCCCCTTTTTAACCTGTAGCCGCTTTGTTTTTATGTTTGCACCCGTAC